>CASHTH010001426.1:0-42367 GCA_030341885.1 Geodia barretti | reverse complement strand
CCTTTGTAACATTGGGTTCAGTAGCATTTTGCGCTCCAGGGTCAGAGGCGCAGTCGGTCACGTCAGTATGAAGAGCCACGGCAGTGTAGTCTTGTCGTCTGGTTCATCATTGTTTTGCTGAAGGGTTTGCTCGAGGTGGTTCACAGTCTCAGTTAGAGAATTGACATGTTGCTGAAGGTTGGTTAGGTTTTCTTTAACAGCTAGCACAGAGCCTTCCCGTCATTTCAGTCATGAAAGTGGACTCAGTGTCTCATACACTGCTGCAGGTAACTCACACCTAGTGATGGACATAGAGCCACGGTAGGACGCTATTTACTTACGAATTTCTCACCATCACATTGGGTAAGCGTCCAGTCTGCTATGGAGAGAGAAGGCAAATACTGCCACCACAACCAACTGGAGATCCTCATTTTCTCGACTGGCTGCCACTTGCCGCACAGTACCAACCAACCCTGAACTAAAAAGTGGTCTGATCATGCTGTGAGACCTGGTCATCTATCTAATGAGCATGCCGGTGTGTAGTAGGATACTACCCTCAGAACTACGTATACTACCAAAGTAACCACAGGTTCTCTTTTTGATGCCTTATCTCTGCCACATCTCATTCATAGTCTCAGTAAGGAAGTGACAGTTTGCGGATGCTGGGTCTATTTTCTCGAACAGCAGCCAGGCCCATCCTTCATTCAGTCTGAACAATAGTGAGACCTTCTTGCATCAGCAATCTTGTGTTTCATTTCAGTCAGAGAGGACTCAGTGTCTCATACACTGCAGCAACTACCCTCGAAAACTGTTGTGATGTGATACGCATAAAACTCGTAATCAAGCTATGTTACTCACCATCACATTGGGAGAAGCTCCAGTCTCACAAAGAGAGAGAAGGCAAATGCAGTCACACAAACCCAACTGAAGGACTCTGCATTGCATATCCCTCCACGTAGAGAGTACATTTTCAAGGTTGCACGTTCAACCAGGATGATAGTGCGCGCCTCTACGAGCTGCCTATCCTGGTGTAAAACTAGTGACTGAAAAGTGAGGTGATCAACAAACAACTGGGTGATCCTATTGGATAGCATGCCATGTCGATGTATTTGATATTACCTTGGTGCCTCGGTCCCTAACCTTCTTTGTGTCCCTCCCATGGCCTAAACTAAACAAATAGAAGTTTTTAACTAATATGAAGCTGTAATAGAAAGATGATATGATACATACTGTGCTATGTATAATCAATCGTACTGTTCGTGTTATAGCTTGTGTCTCAGTGTTAATGTGAGCACACTACTTGACAGCACACACCAAACATTCCTGCTTTTGATTTCTTAGTAGCTACATGTTCAATACTTATACTAGAGGAATGCGATGCATTTTTGGAGAGTGAAGCGTTTTTCGCATGTTTCACACTATTTTAGGTCAGTCAGTACTCATGGATCAGACAATGTGGCACTCTGGCTCCTGATCTTATGAGCCCGGGATGAAGCTGCCTAAGCATGCGCAAGTAGAGTGAAGGTAATAAAGTTATTAAAGAAAATCAACATGCATTCTCAAAACTAAATGGACATATCTGCTATCATTCCTCCTTTTTTTGTTGGACAGCAATGTGAACACTATTGCTTAGTTTAAAAGTCTACTCCAGCTAAAGTTCTCTACTCATAAACTCCATCTAATGTGAGTGTCTACTTGACATAGAGTTCCATGAACTCAACTGGAGAATCATCAACAATACTATATTGACACAGTCTGGCCTTTATAGGGTCATAGGTGGGGCTGGGGAGTGTCTTAGCGAAATATGGAGCATTGTTGAATGAGCAACAGCTACTGCTGTTACCACAACCTTCACCATCCCAGAGAGGATCATCTGGATGAAATCCACTGGTGGAACCTGAGTTGACTCCTGATTCACAGAAATAGTCTCTATCCACAAATGGTGGGACGGTAACACTGGAACCTGCACAAGGACCGTTAGTTGAGGCCTCAGTAGCAGCAGCTGCAAATGTCCATATATTATGTGTTGTCGTGGACTGCCATGTGTGAGATTGACACCGGCAACATAAGCTCCTTCTATTGTAGTCACTCTTCCAATGGAATAGGCCTCAAATGCATCAATATGACCCTGCTGGTAGGCTCTGATAGAGCCACACACACTAGTGTAGTCTCCTCCACTGACAGGGAACAAGACTGAGTCACAAGAAAAAAGGCTATACCTCCACACTCATCCACCTGTCCAAGTATATATTATAGTCAGCAGTCTTCTTAAGTTCCTTTGTAACATTGGTCAGTACATTTCGCTCCAGTTCAGAGTGTGCAGTCGTCACTGACATATACTGAGACCGTCTTGTTTGGAGTCCAGAGAGTCTAACTTGGAGTCAATGGTCTCCTGGTTGGTCTCCAGTCCTGCTAGCTCTGAGGCTGTCTGGTTGCTGTGTTCTTGTAGTTTAGCCTTCACTCCTAAGAGACCTTCACTCATACTAGTATTGACTGCCGAGAGTCCTTCACTCATACTAGTATTGACTGAGACCAGTAGAGACTTAACCATATCCAGCTGAGTGCGTAGACCTTTCATCTGCTCGTCATTGTTCCGTTCAAGGTTTTGCTCGAGGTTGTTCACAGTCTCAGTGAGGGCTTTGACTTGTTGCTGAATGTAGGTTAGGTTTTCTCTAAGAGCAGCGAGACCTTCTCTCATTTCAGTAGTCATTTCAGTCAAGAGAGGACTCAGTGTCTCATACACTGCAGCAACTACTCTCAAAACTGTGTGATGTAGCTACAGGAATTTGCTTTAATCAAACTTCTCACCATCATATTGGGAAGCTCCAGTCTCCAAGAGAGAGAATGTAAATGCTGCCACCAGAACCAACTGGAGACTCTTCATTTTCTCCTACAATTACCGCACGTACCAAACCAACCTCAACTGAAAAATGGTCCGATCTTCTATACATAGACATGACCTAAACAAACAATGTACTGATCTTATAGCATGCCATGTCGGATGTAGTGATACTACCTTCAGAACTATGTTACTACATACCTCTTTAAAATACCACAGGTTCCCTTCTTTGATACTACAATGCTCGATAGTATGCTTTTACTGTATGGCAGTTGTTTGCTGTGTAATAATAAAGCTACACACAGTTTTACCACAGACAAAAACTCTGCTAGAGAACCGGACAGAACTCAACATGGCCTCTGTCTCTCATTATACAGTCCAAGATTCAAACAGGTCGGCAACAATTACTGTATACCATCGACTTTTGCTGGGTTATGTATTCACTGAAACAGCTTTTGTTTCCCACACAATTGAGTGTGAGACTACCAACAACATCATGTCACAAACACAAAATATTCGCCAGCCAATGCGTGCATACGTTGTTAGTTGCCCACTATTTCCCGTCCAGAGTCTCTGACCGGTTTTGCTGTCACTCGTGATAGGACCACATGCACAGCAATACACAGTTCATGAAACACCTCAACACCGCTCTGTCCGTCTCTGTAGGAGCCATAGAACAAATCTGACAGTCTATCTTCACACCACGCTCTACCATAATCCATACTTTCTTCTATTTTCCCACTGGTTCCCTTTGATTTAGTACCTTCTTCACTTGTGTTGAGATCTGCAATACACTATCTTGTGCTGCATTGATTGTACTGGATAACTAGTAGACATCGATTCTCGTAGATGAGGGCAACCCTGTCATTATCGATTACATCGGAGATATTTGCCAGTGGGTGTGGCCAGGGGGAGGAGTCAGAGGGGGGGAAATGATGAGGGGGTCTCAGGGGTGATGAACAAATAGAGAGTTCTGTTCAACCATAAGGTAGGTGACACCTGCGACCACCAGGATACTGAGAGTACAGATGGTAAGACCAAAGAGGAGGAAGATGTATCTTGTAACAAAATTTGTAACCACGACATCAGACTGCACCTGTGTGTACAGTCACTCCTTTGACATTGAGTGTTCGTGTGCCTTTGTTTGTGCGTCCCTTCCACATTTGAGCTACTTCCAGTCTGCATTTCAGGAGTTGAACCTCTTGTTATGTTTGTCAGCATAAGAGGAGTTACTGTTGATATTTCGACAGTTGGCTGATAACCGGGTAGCTCTCTCTCCATCCATCTTCCCTCCTTGATCCCTGAATCTCAGTAGAGTCAGCATTAGTCTCCAGAAGGTGGCCAGAGCAGTTCCGATGCTACTATAATGAGGATTGGAACCAAGGCGTCACTCGATGCTATGATAGATCTAGTACTACACGTATACTGAGACAGTCCATAAAGAGAGGCCAACACCAACATAGGGACATCTTCTAATAAGAGCCCGGCGACCGGCATGAGCTCAACGTGGGTTCGACAGAAACTCCCCTTCAGATGAAAGAGTTTCATGATCTCGTGGGAGGTTGACATCATGGCTAGAGCTAGTCCAGCCAGTGCAAACAGCCCCCACACCATGCTCCACAGTAGAGGGGTCGGCAAGAGAGGGTGCGCGAAGCCAACCTTGAGAAAGGAACCCCAGGCAATGAGGTCTGAGATGGAGTCGAACCCTGCGATATAGATGTATATTATGAGGAGGACGACCCTGCATTTTGTTCTCGATGGGGCGTAAGAATCCAGAATGAACTCGCTGCTCTGTATGACTGCATCAGATAGCAGTTCCTCCATTCTTAGTTCATTCCTTTTCTATTCCTCTCTCTTTCTACCTTCTTGCCTTTAGTAGAGTAGTCTACAATTAGAAGCAGGTCTTTCTATGTACTCGATCAACAGATGGATCATTAGTTTACTCCAGCATTTTCACAACTGTCCAACTCTCAACACTTGTTAGTAAAGCAAGCTCTGAACTTTAAGCTTATTAATCACAAACGGCCCAGAGGCTATGTGACTGCACGACACGCTAGTAAACTTCAGCCACACTCAGCTACCATCGCACATGTCAATAATGGCCGAGCACACCTCTATACACACTGTGATAGCAACAGGCCCACGTGTCTAGCTATATGTAGTGTAGCTATACAGCAGGTAGTCTTACTAAGATGAGTGGCAGTGCTTTCAGTGGTTGGCTGTACTAGAACAAATAGGGCATAATGCAGATGTACACAGCTTCACACGCCATATCTATAGCTACCACTGGTTGTCTCAACAGCACATCCACAAAGCCCTGCTGTAGTGTGGAAGAAAGTGTCTGTGTTAGTGACGTGCCTGGAAAGAGGTGCCCTCATCAGGAGTAGGAGGGGTTTTCTCCATTATTCTCACACCAAGCATCTGGACCAAATACGTTAGCGTGGTGGAAGTGATTAGCAACATTCAGATGTGTATATAATAGCTCGTGAAACAAAAAAATCATGAAGTAAAGAAGGGACAAAATGCAGTAAAATACACATAATATTTCACATTGTGTTAACCAGTAGCTACTGTATAACACAACATTGACATTCAGACGCTTTACCATACAGCAAAATTAATTCAGTATGGTGGCTCTGTTCATGCACGAGACATGTCCACTGTTACATAGGTCCAGCAGTAGTAGGCTGGGGGGAGGTGGTTGGAGGGTATCGTGGTACCTCATAATATTCACCTTCAGCTGTCCCTCTCACTACATTGTAGGCCTCGTTGGTCTTGAGCTGGTCTGGATCCCTGGTTAGGTAGAATTACAATGGTGTAACATCAACTAGTTGTTCGTTTGGGGAGACTCACGCATAATACGTTGCCTCTGAGAGCTCCAATGATTGATTTGTAGCTCTGCCTGTACCTCTGTAAAAGAACAGAACAACCCTATGACATACTAAAAGTTTGTTCTCTAAGAAAAATATGTACTGTGTTCTTGCAGTTGAAATCCCTCTGCAGCTTCTCAACACTAGAATCACTATGGCTATGACTGTCAGTGAAGTAGTGATCATAAAGGCCACAGCCACTACTCCACCAATAATGGCCGAGGTGTCTGTCTCAGAGCTTGAACTCTCTCCCTGGAAAACATCAGTTGCTGAACAAAAAATTAGAGATTTCCTATGAACCAAACTCAATGATTCTTTTACCACCAGTGGAGAAAAGGATGGGAGTGCTGTCAGTGGTTCCAGCTACATTAGTGGCTCTAACAGTGAGTGTGTAGATAGTGGAGGGGTCCAACTGGTGGATGGTGTAGGCAGTGCCAGACAGAGAACCACTGGTGCTCTCAGTACCTCTGTCAGTGGGTCTCCAGACCACCTCCCAACTGGCCACCCTCTCACTGGACGCACTCCAGGAGAGGGAGACAGAGGTGGCTGTTATGGAGCTCACTGACACAAACACCTGCCCTGGAGCTGGGACTGGAATAGGAGATTACATCTAGATGAACTGTAGTATCTCTCTCTTACTTAGTGTGATTTCAAATGTGGTGGCATCACTGAAAAGGTATGTAGATGTAGCTATAATGGATATGGTGTAGGTCTGTCCATTGGTGAGACCAGTCAGAGTGTAGCTGTTGGTAGATCCACCATCAATATCCACATCACTGCCTCCAGTGATGGAGATACTGTAGCCAGTGGTATCTCCCACTGGAGAGGGAGGAGTCCAGGTCACTTTGATACTAGTGGGACCATCCTGGAATGCTGTCACATCAGTGGGAGGTGGGGGACCTGAAAGTCAGCCAACATAAATACTGAATGACACATTACAGTAGATACCCTCCAACGTGATGCCAGCTGAGGCAGTAGATGGCTTGTTGTTAGACACCATACACATGTACACTCCTGCAGTAGTCACAGTCAGAGTGTGGATGTACTGTGCAGTCACTGGGTCATTCAACACAGTCTCGTGTTGCTCTCCAGTGATATTGATATTGTCTCTGGTCCAAGTGACATTGGTAGCAGGTCCACCAGTGGAGATACAGGTGAGGGTGAACTGAGGACTGGCTCCATTGATGTCTGACGCCAATGTCAGTTCCCCAGGTATTGAGATGTCTCCTGCAATGTAGAATCAACTATACCAGGAACATTCTGTGAACCAATACATATATACCTCCTCCATTGTATAGTCCCACATAAATTGTCTGGTCAGTTTCTGTGATGTCCATTACCACACAGTTATATATTCCTTCATATGCAGGATCAGTACCAGTGTTCCTCCTCAGTCTCACTACCATAGGACCTCTGTTTCTGGTAAATCCTGGAACATCAGTACCTTCTACTCTTGTCCTGTCTGGAGCAAACCAGTTTCCCCCAGAAGTAGTACTGTTAGTTGGTGGAGGTCGGTTAGTGATACACAGTAGAGCAGTGGTATCATTGGAGCCAATATCACTGATGTCCACATAGCTATGATTAGTGAAGATTTCACGGTTCAGACTGAGGTACACACCTGGAAAAATAAGCGTAAACCCTCGGTGCAGAACTACACACTAGTACTTTAGCTGCAATATTTACTGTAACCCTCGCTGGAGATTTGCATCGAGGGTTAACAGTACATGCTTTTTTAATTATCAGCCTCACTTGGAAGAGTTTCAGCCATTTCTGGGTCACTGTACTCTCTGGTACCAGCACGGTTGACTGCCGCTACTTGGATGGAGTAGGTAGTGGATGGCATGAGACCAGTGATGGTGGCTTCATTCACAGTAGCTCCATCAACATTAACAATCTCTGTGTTCCCACTCTCCATCACTCCATACTGGACTGAGTATCCTGTGATGGCTCCATTCTGATTGATACATGGCACCTCCCCCCACTCGACAGTGATGGTGGAGGAATTCACATCAGTTACAGTCAAATCAGGAGGAGGGGCAGATGGGGCTGTTGGGATAGAGTTATCAGAATAGAGGAACACACAAAGGGAAACACTAGGATACTAACCAGCAGTTAGTGTGGTGGCTGTGCTGCTTTCTTGAGTCCCTCCATTCCCAGTCAGAGTGGCAGTGACAGTGATAGAATACTCAGTTCCCTCCTCTAGACCATCCAGAGTGTATGATGTCCCACTAGCAGATATATCACTTCTGGAGTTAGTGAAACAGTCAGTGTTGGTGTTGGAGTAGGAGATGGTGTAGGAGGTAGCAGTAAAATTGTCCTCCAGTGTCCATGAGATGGTGAGGGAGATAGATGATGAGGAAGTGACCAATACAGTCAATCCTGATAGGAGAATTTGCAGACAATATAAAGCTACATGACTGTAAAATGCAAGTGGTCACTGTGGCATGAACTCACCCTTGTATATGAACCAAGCTTTACACACTACTCACCTGGAGTCTCTACAGTGAGGGTAGTGGAAGGTCCAGTACCAGCAATATTGACTGCAGCTACTGACACAGTATACTGTGTGTACACAGTCAGTCCAGAGATTGTGGTTTGACTAGCATCTACATCAACACTAGCAGTTCCTTCCTCCATTCCACCCGAGTTGGTTGCAGTAACTGTGTAGTCAGTGATCTCTCCATTTCTCTGGAGACAGGGCACCTCTCCCCACTGGACAGTGGCGCTGTTTAGTGTGACTGTAACTAGAGTGATTGAGCCAGGAGCACCAGTGGGAGCTGTGGAGAGTAACACCAACATTAGAGGAACTAGGAAATTATACAACACTTTACCAGTTGCAATAGTCATTGCAGTAACAGCATTACTGACAGGACCACTACCAGCTCCATTAGAGACTATCACAGTGATGGTGTACCTATTGCCAGGCTCCAGTCCAGTTATTGTACGTCCAGTAAAATTACTGCTAGTCACAGTGATACTACTACCAATATCATTAAGATCAGGACAGACAATTGAGGTGTCTCTCTGCCACTGGACCACATAGCGAGTCACCACTGAGCCACTGGGAACACTACCAGATATGGTGATGGTAGTGGTAGTGACTGTTGGAGTTGAGTCAAGGACTGGAGCTGACGGAACTGTGATGGAAACAAAGACAGCACACAATGGAAAGCTAGGGCAGCTCTTCTTTTTTCTTTGGAAAAAGAGCTGCCCTGGGTGTAATTGATCTGCCTTTGCCTTGCTAGGTTGTTTGTGGTGCTCTTTCATTCTTGTGTAAACTGAACCACCTTCATTTGTGTGTTATGACATACCTAAACCAACAGTGGCCTGTTCCTGTGGACTGGACAACCCATTGGTTGTGGCTACAATGGATATGGTGTAGGTCTGTCCATTGGTGAGACCAGTCAGAGTGTGACTCATAGTGTTTCCACCACTGACAGCCTCACTACCACTGCTGCCGCCAGTGTAGGAGATGGTGTAGCCAGTGATACCATCCAGAGGATCAGGAGGAGTCCATGTCACTGTGATACTAGTGGTATCATCCTGGACTGTTGTCACATCAGTGGGGGGTTGGGGACCTGAAACTGAACCACTCAATGATACTATACCATTGGGAAGTATATAGGGACATGAAACGTATCCATAGGAACTTTCAATTGTGGTATTGAGGAAATCATGCTGTTGACCTGCCGACCTTTGGCTGTAGTGACACTTTTCCAACTATTAATATTGAGCGGATTACTTTATTGCCCAAACTCTAAGCGGTTCACAAGCACTTGGAGAGTACCTGTAGCTCTGTCAACACTGAGAGTTAAATATGCATCTATGTCCTCATTTCACATAATTGGCGAGCGAAGCAAGCCTGTCTGTCTGAATGCAGGGGCACATACCGTAACAGCCACAAAATATTAGAACTGCTTGCTTCACTTGCCCAAAATGCGTAGTGTTCATTGGTTTTTAGCCTGCATGCCAAAACAGTGATTTGCGGACATTTTACCTGCTATAACGATGCTAGCTGAATCAGAAGATGGCTTGTTATTAGCCACAGTACAAGTGTACTGTCCTGTAGTAGTCACAGTCAGAGTGTGGATGTACTGTGCAGTCACTGGGTCATTCAACACAGTCTCATTTTGCTCTCCACTGATAATGACATTGTCTCTGGTCCAAGTGACAGTGGTAGCAGGTCCACTAGTGGAGATACAGGTGAGGATCAGCTGGCTAGGGTCAAATGTCACTCCTCCAGATATTGAGATGTTCCCTTCAGTAAAGAACAAAAATCCTAACCTGGGTCAGCTGGCTAGGGTCATTATTGCTATTCAAAATCAATTTCAAACTACAATGTCCAACCTATTCCCACTTAGTAACTGTAGGTGAGTGCATGGGTTACTGAAACAAGCACGTATGTGGACAAAAGAGGAATTAGGGTTCCAGTTTACCTCCACTGTCAGTATACAGTCCCACATAAACTGTGTCTCTCACTGAGATGTCAGTATTATCATGGACATAATCAGTTGGAATATTACAGCGATAGATACCAGTTGGTGAGTTAGTATTAGTGTTACGATGTATTTCAACTCTCTGATCTGTGCGAAACTCAAAAGTATCACCACTTCCAGGAAATGGCAGTCTAGTTCCATTAGGGAAATACCAGTCTCCACGATGGTAACCCTGATCCCTAGTACAACACGTGTTCAGGTCAGTGATACATTGAACACCTTCACCACCACCATTAGGAATGTCAGGTCTCCCCACTTGACTGATGTCCACATAGGAATTGTTGGCCAGAGTCTGGCTCATGAAGAAGACATAAGGAAAGGCCTGAGAGTGGACCTCCACCAGAGACCAGAGAAGTAACAATGACGATGCGACATTCATCATTATTCAGAACTACAGTTTCTCGTGAAGGTGTTGTATATAGCTATTTTTCTGCAGCACCAGCGACAAAATTCAATACTTACCGTATAATATGCGAGCGGGAGCGAGCCAACCTAGTAGCGTCGTTCGTTCGAGCGGAATTTTCTCATGTAAGTGCGCATGCGCGGCTTTGTACGCCTTTCCACATTTTTACACATTTTCACACACAGTGCCTAGCAATATGCGCCGATCGATCTAGCCAGCTGGAGAACTCTCCTCCATTCGACGGCATGTGCTGCAACCTTCGGTGACTGATCATGACCGAGGCTCTCTTCCCAATCTTCATGGTTCCAAGGTGCAACTTGCAAATACGCTAGGCTCGTGCACATACTCCTGCATCGCAGCTGCCTGGTGGACCACGACTGACGAGCTGAAAGCGTAAAGTAAGTACCGTTCTGCTCACCTCCTCACCGTTCTGCCAATGTACAATACTCATATAACGGCGACAGGTACTGTCTTGCTTCACAGAAGGAAAGCTGTGGGACGGCACGTTATGCAGCCCGAACATCGTGAGCAAATCCAAAGTTGGGTCCCTCCCGCTCGCCAACAATGTTCAACGTCGCCAATCACGCATCGTTCCGACCCCGACAAACTACGCATGCGCAAAATGATTAACGCCCGCGCACACACATCAGACAGGTTCATAGAGAGTCTCGAGCAGCAGTAGCAGTGGGCTGGGAGGAGGTGGTGGGAGGAAGGTTGTGTGGTACTTCATAATCATCTTCAGCTGTCCCTCTCACTACATTGTAGGCCTCATTACTGGTGGTCTGAAACGGACCTGCGGAAAAGACAAACACGTATTGCATGAATCAGCGTCGGTAGACGCTGATGGATTGCGCGAGTGAAATCTCACGTGATCCGCGTACAAAACGCCTAAAAATTCGTTGAGAATGACTCCCTAGGCCTTCAAAACACACTAGCAATAGTCTACGGGCCCATATCTACCTATACATGTTCCTCAAAGATCACATACGCATCTTAAGTTCTCCACGCGAGACTTCGCACATACGCGACTTCACGATTTCGTGTCTCCTTATCAGAACCAGTCGAAGCGCTGATTTTTTCACTGAACGTTTCCAGTTCGCCGGAGGTGTGCACGGACACCAAGTGATCGTTTCTTTCTTGCCGTAAGTCACTACGGTAGATCATGGAGCTCTTCCATGGTCGACACTGAACAACGCCATTGCTGCATCAGTAAGCCGCGCGCATGCGCAATGCAGAGGCGTTGTCGAATTCGAATTCGCTGTGCGCGCGTATTATTACCATGGGAGTTGACAGACCTGCAGAGGAACTCTTAGCCTCCAGTGCCTTCTGTAAGTCAGTGCGCACATTTCCAACTGGCTAGCTTGCGTTTTGCTGTTGATTTACACGGTTGGCAGAGTCAGCGCGGTGTTACGCGAGCATTTCCAGGTGCAAAAAAGGGGCCTTCATTTGCCCCCCATAGGTTGTAGCACTGATTACCAAAGCCTGCCAATGAAACCACAACCATGCGCCATAACCTAATTACATCTTTGTTGAAGACAATACCTGAGGTGAATATGGTATCTAGCTCCTGCTTCAGGCACTATATAGCAGCCCATTAGCTACAGCTTTCAACAATTAGAGTTTGTCCTTGGTAACCTATGACATACCCATGAACATCAGAGTGACTGTAACAATAAAAATGCGGTGTTGTCATAAGCTAGTGGAAACAAGTGGAAAAATCATTTCTTCAAAATGAAGGGGGATATAGGGATGGCTTGAAGCACCAAAAAGGAAGAAACAAGGGGTCATTACACAGCTAAGATGCACAAAGCTACATGACACCATCCCTATATCTTTGTTTTATTGTTCATAAGGAAAGTTAACTTTAATATCGAACAAAGATATAGGGATGGTGTCATGTAGCTTTGTGCATCTTAGCTGTGTAATGACCCCTTGTTTCTTCCTTTTTGGTGCTTCAAGCCATCCCTATATCCCCCTTCATTTTGAAGAAATGATTTTTCCACTTGTAATAATACTAGTCATTATTGAGTGAAAGAACGACGGTCATAGCTAGCTTACTCAGTCCGTTGATCTCAACAAGCCTGGAGACCTAGGTAATTGTAAGCAAAAGGACTCAGCTTGTCCTTGAACAGAGTTCTCACGAAGAGCACAAACTCAGGTAAGGCTATTCATGCACAGAGAGCCCTTCTCAGGGGAAAATACGGGCTGGCTACGCGAGACTAGCCTTTAGCCGTCGCTCCTATTGGAGGCTGTGCCGACGCAACACTAGTCACTAAGGCATTGCCTCTGTGCGAAGGACTGGGTACTGCAGCCAGAGGCTCGGAGGCTTGTCTTGGTATATCTACTGGTCCTACGTGCAAGTGGTCTATTGGGCATCAGGCATTCGTTAACCCTCGGCGCGCATGCGCAGCGAGGGTTACTGTAGTTGTGTGTACGTCTGTCTGTCAGTCCGCGACCCATCTCACTTCACGAGCCATCAATTGCTCCACAAACAATACCACGTATTCAGCGTCGGCTAAACGCCGAAATATATGTGGGGTTTTTTCTGAAACTTCTGCGTTCGGGAGTTAGCTACGGCGTGTAACACAAGCGAAAACAAGGCAATGCTGAATGCTAGCGCCGATGTGTAGTTATAAAAACATTGATTCACTGAGCTAAAAAAACACAAACAGGAACGGTCAGGAAGTGCCCCAGCAACAGAAAACTGAATGAAAGAGTCTCGTTCTAACACACGCACAAACAACATGCTCACTCTAGTAACTAACAATGATTATGAAACCACCTGCAGTCAATTTTATGAGGTACTCATCGACATACTAGTTGTATTACTCGGATTTGAGAATCGCATCTGAGAAACTTGTGATTGAAAGTAAATCGTTCAGATAATCGCCTTTTACACTTGGGAAAGTTCCCTCCAGATTCTTCAGCACATTGCTAGCCGATGCTCCTCATCAATGTGGGATTTGTCTTTGGCAAGAAGAGGCAGGTCTGGCAAGACTGGGTAGATCATGTACAGCAGGCAAGGAGTTTGTGCTGGCATTGGTGTTTCCGCGCTCGAAAAGTCCACCACATGGGTACCACGATTCCTACAGTCACAAAACACACCACTACAGTCATATTGATCTTTTTGGTATGTTGAAGTCCTTGTGTTGATTTTTCTCGCCCTGAACACCGCACAGCCCAGGACGGCTCCGAGTATGCCAGTGTAGCCGAGTTGAGGCACGAGCATAGAAAGTAGTAACGCGAGAGACAATGTTGCTCACTTCGTAGTACGGCGGTTTAGTTGTCAAGGTGGTTAGATCTCTACGTCTGTGTTAGTACAATACATCCAGAGAGGTCCATAGCGAGAGAATTAGCACTTCCCTGCAAATACGAGAGCTATGACAAGGAGTAGGGTAGTGTCGGAACGAGCTTCATGTTGATTTTCCCCTGGGAGTGGCTGAATATGTATTTAATCCGTGATATTTTCACCAAGAGTGTGGCGAGAATGATGTCTCCCCAGGATATATGAGCCAGTTGAGAAGAGTGCAGACCACCTTACCGTAAGACTTATCGATAGCAACGGCACTTATCGAGATGTAAAACTGGCCTCCGATCATCATGATGATGCTGCTGACGTGGATCACCATGGAGAGTCTGAAACTGGATGACTTGATTCAGGAGTATTTCTGTAGTACATGTACAGGGTAAGGTTGACCACAGCTATGAGACAACAGATGGCCATGCACGTAGTGAGTAGCCCTTCTAAAGAAACTGGGAGTCGAGAGTATATCCTGGCCAGTTATCACTTGGGATTGGTGCTTAGGCACTACGTAATGTGATGTGTTCGACATCGGATTGTAAGCTCCGATTTTTGAACTTTCCCATGAATCGCTTGAAAGATGGAGATATTGTTTCAACTACAGGTCCATTACTCCTGTTGAAGTTGTTTTTCCCAAAGCTCCCATAAAACTGACTCCACTGCTCAGGACCTCTCCTATCATATGAGGAGACACGTCGCTGAGCTCTGTTTCTGTAGCTTTGCAAATGAAAACTGTTTTTGCTCTCTCCGCTATTAAGAAAGTCTTTCACTTGAGAGAATGTGATATTCAAAGACAAAGCAGTAGCCAAGATGGAGTCATAAATTGCCCTGGTGTAAATGTTTGAATTTCGAAGAGATGTTTCTAATGGAATCTGAACTTGAGAAGAAACTCTTTCAATCTTGTGGCATTGTGACTAAGGACAGTCCGGAAGTATATGATGCCGTGAAATGCGTTTGAATCACAGATTACTCCTCTTTCAAGACTAACGTTTGCTAGGTTAATGTCAGGAACAATCCAGCCATACTCCGGCCATCTTAGACCATAATCATATGCTCCACATATCAACATTACAGTTTCCAGTGGAGGGAGAAGAACATAGACTATCTCACTCCTGACACATGTATTGATCGAATTGCTGCATTACACTGTGTTCTCTGAGTGCTTCAATGTCGTCGTTACTTTGAAATCGAATCATCATGCCCATGCTTATTCAAAGCTCCTATCACCTGTTGATAAATCTCATAATAGTAGCTGTCCTGATGTTCGGTGAAGGCAACTCCAACCCTAGTCCAGCCCACATGTGCATGAGCTGAGTCAGAGCCTCAGCATAGGCCAGACTGGAAGGGAACATCTGATAGTAGTACGGTCGCGAGCTCCCTCAGTCACTGGTAGGAACGTGTTGACTGATATCTGAACCAGTCCCAGATGCTCTCGACCGCCAACTCCAATCAGTTCCAACTCTTGCAATGTCCTCTTACAGAAGAAACCCACAACAGCCACTGTTAGTCTCCCCTCATTGTGTATTAGCTCATGTACTAGCTGAGCCAGTGATACAGAAGAGGAATCCACTTCAGAGTCTCACAGTAAAATCAAACGGGAATGATAGACTGTACACACTCTGTTGTGCCAGCTCTACAGCATGCTGTAGGTCCCCACTTTCCACACTCCATTCAGAACACCCTTGCATCTGGGAGGATAACCAGCACTTCATACGAGGTTGCCGTGCAAGAGACGATGACAGTACAAGAGCAACAAACACCAGGAGAGCGACCATTTTCACTTGTACAAACGTAGCTATGCGGAAAGAGCAGGTAAACTATGCGCGGAATTACGATGAATCTTGATAAAAGCACACACCGGACCGGACGTTATTTTGAGCGTTATGGTGCATGTCCCGGCGCGACATGCGGACTCCGTAGTCGTGATTATACGGTTGACGTTCAAAAAGCTATGTTATTATACCTACGCTGCGTGGTGGATCTTGAAAGTATCTAGCTAAGCAACCTTAGCTATAATATGTCATCTTGGACAAAAACACGCCATGACCTGCGTGCAAAAACAAAGCATGTATAGCAAGAAAGAGCTGACATATACATATCTGGTAGGCGAGCAGCAAAGACCCTAAGGCCTAAAACAGACCCTGTATGATCGCGAGTATATATAATATGTAGGAGCGCTAGTGTGCGCATGCCCGCGACTGTTTCCTCCTCCTGCGCGCATGCGCACACAATAAGGGTTATGTATTGGCGCGGATCTGCAGCGCGGATCGCAGGACCGTCGGTAAAAACGATTCTCCCTGTCAGACGATCTCAGCAATGCCTGCGCTGAGGCTTCGAACGAAGTTCCATATCGTGTAGCGACGACCTCGTCTTTCCGAATCTCTTTTTGGCACTGCATTCGATTTATCTGGTAGCTTATTGCTGACGCAGCATTGATTATCATTGTATGGCCTATCGACACCTGAGGCTAGTAGTGGTAGTAGAATGTATAAGCTGTTTAGCTAGAATACAAGATCATCATCTATTATAGTTATTATTCTGAGTCTATAAATATTTTTTTTACTAGCTACCACACGGCCCATCGATGCATCGTGGGCAACAGACTTTCCTCTCATACTAGACTCATTCCATTTGCCTGTCTCTACCTAATGCACTGTCTGCGGCACGAGAACACTGTTGAGTGAATGGCTGATCACACAGTGCAGCATGCACCTACCAATAATTATGGCACACTGTTATTGTATACGAGTGAATGTGTCAGTAGCTGTCACCTTATATCTCTCGCCAAACTCAATGGTCACATCACTGAATGCTTGAGTATATATGTCTATCTAGCAGTAGATTGCGATACAGTGATGTCAGTGGTCAGACTGCTAAAGTATAATAGCACGGTTGACATAATCAGTTAGTCTTTGCAACCAGAGTTCAGAGTGCCCTCTGAATCGGTAGTACCAAATCTCTCGGTCGACCGACCTATTCATTGCAAGCACACGCCCTCTGCCTGCCTACATCGGAACACCACCCGTCCATGGTGTCCTGCGCCTTTAGTGATGTGTGCTACCCCTATTATATCTGTGCAGGTTCTGTCTGTTTGGCTCAACACCAACAGCTACAAGTGTGAAACGAGGACATCCTACGATTTAATCTCTGGTTCCTCACTGTATTATTCACATGTCATGTTCCTCATCGAAGTGGCTACAATCTACATCAGTGCCAAGGCACCATAGCCAATCCCTCTCCCAGAAAAAATATCAACACTTGTCCTCTACGCAGAGGCAATCGTCTTTTATTGTTAAGTTTGTCCTGGACCATTTTTTGTTTTTGTGGGCATTGATCCTTCTGTGACTTGCCCTGACTCCAATATGATATGCCTTCTGGCCCTGCTACATCCTCGTCTACAACCTCATAACCACTGTGGCAATAGCTCTCTACGTGCGAATCTGTCGTGTGCCCTGCATGAGAAAGGTATGAAAACCGGCATAAGAAGCTCGGGGAACGTTGAAACCTGACTGTGAGTAGCCAGCGGTCCTCCTAGCACTCAGCAGTGACAGATGGAGGAACGTAGACTGAGAGGGAGGTGTGGCAGACGATGATAAGTTGGCTGTGTTTGCTGTGTGAGACTGAGAGAGAGAAACAGGAGTGTGTATGCTGACATCGGGGAGGGTAATAGCCGATTCCTTCACATACTTGAAGGGATACGTACTGTCCAGACCTTGCAGCTGGGATGGCTCTCATGGCTCTATGAAACAAAAGGCCAAATGCAATGTAAGTCCAAACCACAGCTACTATGTGGTTAGACTAAAAATATTTCAGGTATTAAATAGCTCAAGTAATCCAAAGAGCCTTTTGCACTGTGATAATTACTGTCATTTGTTTCGGTTGTCAGTAAGAGTGTTTTTTCTCTACTGCAGGTTGAAGATCCCTCTTCATAGGACCTTCATACACTACTTGATTTCCGTAGCACTGTGAGTGGACACTCTCCTGTCCCTCCTGGACCACTGTTCATGCAACATGCCTATAATGAGTCTTTCCTCTATATAGTTGGTTGGTGTGTCCATTACAACCAGGTTGTGTACTATGCCAAGTATGCAGTTGCAACGTACGGCTCAGACGATGATCTCAGAGAGGTTTTGTTGCATCTCTTGCTAGAATTGTGAGTTGTCTATATACTGTTGTGTGCATGCGTAGGTACAACTCCTTTATCTTCATAATTGGACAGACGTGCACAATTTTTGTGCAATACAATAACTTATGACATGCTGAATAACGAGTTTGTTTTTAATACAAAACGCTGGATCCATCAAAAGGCGTTACTATTTCAAGTTTCAACGTTATGTATAAGGCACTGGGACATGTGTAAAGAAGTGAGAACATGCTGAGAAGTATGTTTTTCTTGAATGTGTAGGGTATAGTTAAGGCAGAAGAGAGAGAGAGCATTCACAGCCAATGGGTGACAAGAGGGTGGACACTTGACAATCTCACAAACTTCTCACCTGTGTGACTGAACCGACCTCCCCCAGAAGTAGACGAGCAAGGGTAGTAGAAGGGGGGTAAGTGGGGAAAAATATTGAAGCGAATAGTAAAATGGGAAGGATGGTGGGGACGTGAGAATGGGAAAGGGAGGGGAAGGAAAATCACAGAAAGGATAAGTAGGGGTTTTGGGGAGCTCTGTGGAGAAGTGGTGGCGTAGGAATTACGGGAATAGAGGTGGGAAAGTAGAGAATAGGACAGGGTGGGTGAGGAAGTGGTATCGTAGACACCCACCGATAGTAGAGGAAAAGGGTACCCCCCCCCCTAGAAGATTATCGTCTATGCTTCATTTGTTCCAGTGAAGTACGTAAGATACCGTTTATAATTTCTAGATTAACTACCTGAGTTGATCCTGTAATGTATAATATCATTTTTTAATAAAAGACAACAAGTTTCAGTTGTGTATTGCTCTCGGGTATATATCATTGTCCCGATCAGCCAACGAAATGTTTCTGCTAGATGAATGTTTGTTGTTTAGAGCAAAATGTGGACATCTCATGTTTTGATCCCTTGCACCAGCCAGCGGTCTTAGGTCTTGTGTCTCCAGATTGATGTATGTGTGCGTGGTATCCCACTCAAACACTGTGTGTTCGCTACTGAGAGCCGCACCTTCAGCATCAGGTATAAGTGTCCGCATACATTTGTATAATATAATTATGTAGTCTGTGTTCTTGTGTTTTGTTTCTCAGGATGCTCTAACTGACCTGAGTGCTCAGGCTCATGCTACCCATCATAGACTGGATGAGAGGTTTATGGACACAAGGTTGAACTCTGTGCTTGTCTCTAACTGTATATATACTAGACGAATGCACAAGCGAACCCGAATGCATAATTGAAGGGGTCAGAGTCAGAGTGGGCCAACCCTCAATATAATACTCTTGCTGGTGTTCCTTCGAATATGTTCTAAAAACCGGCAAGAGTTGTATATTAAGGGTTGGCTCACTCTGGCTCTGACCCCTTCAATTATAATAGCTGTTCATGCATAATTATTTGCAATATCACTGTTCAGTGCTTACCTAGTTTTGTATAATAAATCCCCTGTTGAATTCCCGTGTGTGTGTTATAGGGCATGGTTGCTTGTGCTCATGCTCTACAAGGTAAACTGGAGAATGAGAAAATACTGGAAAGAGCGTTTGAGAAAAACCAGGTAACTCAATGTGGTGTGTGTTGAGTTCTTCATTCACTGGGTTTTGGTGCCTGTACAGGACTATGGGTTGGTTCTGGTGGGCCACTCTCTAGGGGCCGGGGTGGCCAGTCTCCTGGCCATACTACTCAAGAAACACTACCAGAACCTCCACTGCTATGAGCTACTCCCCTCCTGGTGGACTACTCTCGTGTGTACTTTTAACTTTTTTGCAAAATTTTTTTTTACCACACAAAAATTGTCCAAGTGTGTCCATAATTATCTGTTCTATACTCTAACTTCACTAACTACACAAAGTAAAAGGCAGACAACCTACTCTCACACACATTGCTGATATTGTAAACATGCAGGCTCCAACACTTGTGCCATCCACTGTCACTGAGTTATGTTTATCTGTGCAGTATGAGAGCATTCCGGGGACTCGATGCTACATCACACAGTGGTGGTGGATAATACCCCATTCCCAGTCTTTATATTCCACATACGTATATATATGTGGGAGTCTCTTTTCCCATGTTTTCACCAGGTTGAGTATACAAAGTTTTCAGTCGTTCAGCAAGATATTCTGTACCATATTGAAACCAGCACGTATCCCAAAGGTGAGTAGTCTTTTCTCTTACAAGCATATCTAAGTACTGCTATTGCAGCATGGCACGCACGGGTGAAACGTGCTGAATGTTCTATTTTATGTTCACAGAATAATAATATAGATGAACAGAACATGCATCAATTAGACCGTAGAATGCACGAAGCATAATTGAGTGTCAATGGCATGGTAGCATCGTATATGACAACAAAGAAAGGCAAAGGCAAAGCAAAAAAGTCAACTACACCCGGACAACGTTTTTTCTCCAATAAAGAAAGAGCTGCTCTGGGTGGGATTCGAACCCACGACACTCTGCAGTCTAGGCGAGCACTCTACCAACTGAGCTACCAGGGCAGCTCAGCTGGTAAGGGTTGAAATTTTCAACACAGCAGAACACAAAGGCAAACCTCACAACACAAAGCCAACACAAATAGCAAACCTCACAGCACAAAGGCAAAACCTCAAACCACTGTGCTATGGCACAGTAAACTCTCACTGGGTATATGTAAGACAGTTCATCTTTGTGCATTCTATTATTCTTCTTCTTGACCCACAATTCCAGTACGTATCTTCCTGTCGAGTGGCTCCAGTGGTCGGACTGTGTGGGTCAGTGGTGAGGAAGATTGGCAACATGAGGGTCTCAGTCTCCACTATGGCCATCCTCAAGGAACCCCTCCTCAGCACACACTTTTGATTCAGATGCCTTTCAGGTGCATAGCTATAATATACGTCTGCAACAGTTCACATTGGCACAGAGTCGCTAGCTAGGCAAAGCATTCCCTTGAGACCGTTATGATGTTAGCTAGCAACCACTGATCGATCTAGGAGACCCTAGACGAACCTCTACACTTACTGACCACTAAACGTGCTCTAGAGGACTAGAGAAGGTGCCACTACCATGTGCTGTGGAGTCACATGAAATTAGCAGGCCGTGCTCCAGCCTCCCCTCCACTACCTCATTACTGGAAGAAAGCTGTGTAACCCTCCACAGGAGGATACAAATGATGAAGCAGAGGTGGACAAGGTGGTAGGGGTGGAGGGAGAGGAGGGAGGTGAGGGGGAACAGGAGATGCAAGCCAAGCAGGCAATGCTTCTTTTTCTCCCTGGGAAGATCATCCATATTATTACTAGTGACACCACCAACGCAAGGTACGTAGGAGCTGGATTTGTTTATGCCTAAAAGTGAACGTGACTAGTATAGTGCTCTCTTGGGAGTGTCATACTGTATGAATAGTTCCTTCAAAAAACCTCAACACCTATAGCATGTTTCAGAGTATAGGTACACTTTTTGAGCTTTAATGGTGCCTTTGGCTAAATTTAAGTGAGGGTGGGTGCTGTGGCAAAGTTCTTTGAGGTGAGCTGCTAGGTATACATAGCTAATTCAGTGGTAGAGCACACTGCCCATAGACTGCAGAATGCTGTGCATCCTAATCCCACCTAGGGTATATAGCTCTTGGCGTTGTTAACTTGTTCACTATTGCCTTGTGCCCTCGTTTATGTTTATCACTCTGGTATGGCAGCCTGTTTAGACGTCGGCCCATCAGAGCCCACTGGACAGCTCCATCACATTTCACAGAGCTGGTCATGGACAGCAACATGATTAGAGACCACGGCATGCTCCACATCCAAAAGATGCTCCTCGAGCTGCAGAAACAAGAGACTCTCAAGAGCCAATAGACCTTGCATTATAACCTGCATCAGACCTGGCGCTCTGTACCGAACCATACATTGTCACAATGTCATAGATGTAGAATTGCAAGTTTTGTATAAGATGCACTGACGCGTGCAACAACTGTCGCTTTTCACAGCAACTAACAAAAAAATATTCATGGAGAGTATGACAAAAAGCCTTTAGGAATATACTGTTACGTATTGACATGAACTGTACATGGGGGGCTTCATTCTACAATATCTGTGAGAGTGAGAGAGTGCAGTAATTATGATGTCATTAAGCAGGTTCCTCCTCAGTGGAAAGATGGAGGTGGTGGGTGTGGCCTCCGACGAGGGAGGCGGCCACAGTATCGGCAGAGATCTCAACCTCTGATAACTGGGACGACGAGTCCTGTATCCATAGGAGGTGGGAGGGTGAGAGGGGACCAATGTTTACATGATTCTATATAATACACGCTAAAATGCGCGAAAAAGATAATGTCCGCTTCGCTCGCCAAAAATGTGTTGCTAGTACATGTAGCATATGTACGTACATATTCAGCAGTAGAGTATAACTGGTCTAACATACGTACGTACGTGAGATAGTTTGAGAAAGGCGATCTTCTCCAGGTTGGCCAGGATCTGCTGGAGCTGCTGCTGGTTGTAGAGGAGGGGGTTGTGGAACGGGACTCCGGGGGGCATCCCGTACACCTGGACCCCCTGCTGACCAAGGTTCTCATAGGGAATGTCGGCTCTCCCTGTTGCCACCTCTATATAATATACACATTGAGAGTTTAATGGGGGAACATGGCAGTAGGAAAGTAGAAAATGTTACTAAAACGGAATTCGTAAGTTATTCCTGTACGTACGTTAACCTACTGGTAGAGTGCTTGCCTAGAGTGCAGTGTTGTGGGTCCACCCAGGGCAGCCCAGCTTTTCCCTTTTCCTAATTAGAGTTGTCATGGGTGTAGTTGACTTGTTTGCTTTGCCTTTGCCTTGCTACACCTCGTAGTTAACATGTGTAGTTACACCAACACTCTGCTGTCTAGGCGAGCGCTCTACCAACTGAGCTACCAGGGCAGCTCAGCTGTGTGTTACCCAATGTGTTCGTACACACGTGCAGTGGCAGTAATGTACTGAATTTGAGGGCAAGTTGACGTTATCAGTCAATTCATTTAGAACATCCCTTATTACTAGGTCCCCCTACTCTAGAGCCACTTGGCTACTCAGCAGATCAAAGGCACAGCAAACAAGTCAACCACACCCAGGACAGCTGGTTTTTCCAAGGAAAGAAGAGCTGCAATGGATGGGATTCGAACCCACGACACTCAGCAGTCTGAGCTAACACTGCAACTTAGCTGTGTGTTACCCAATGTACTCGGTCAGTGGCAGTAACATACTGAATTTGAGGGCGAAGGCGTTGAGGACAGATTTCTGCATTGTCTCCACACTGTTGAGCGCTGAGAGAGTGGTGTTGAGTCTCTTCTGAGAGCCAGAGTGAGACAGAGCCGTCATCAGTCCACTCCCTGATGCCTCTGTCAGTGTGAGGGGGGAGGCAATAGTTGGGAAGGAAGTAAGCAACAACACTCTGTCAGTGGGGGAGAGAGAATATTCATTCCCCGCCACAATACACAGCATTAAATCTTTCGTGTGATATATTCGTTCCAGAGGGTATAAAGAGCAAATTGTCATAAAAGTGGTACTGCAACAATACAGTATTTCTTGAAGAAAACTTTAAGTGTTGGCACTCAATCTAAGGTTTAACAGTACTGAGGACACCTATGTAACAGAGCACCTTTACTACAACACCGACACCCCATTAAAATAGACACTTTCTCTAGTCCCATTGGTGTCCAGATCAGAGGGGTTCCACCGCACCTGGTTCCTCAGTGAAGACGTGTCCAATGAAAGGGTTCTCGAGCGGCTTGGCCTGACTCTGCCTCAACTTGTGGAAGGTCCTGCCTTTCGAGGTGGCGAGGAAATGTGACTGGAGCTCTGTGGTGTTGACCAGCACCGCATAGCCCTCAAACCCCACCTGCTCCAGCAGATCAAACTATGGGGAACATTAAAGGGAATTGGGCAGTAAGGGTTAATGCCCATACATTTTGAATGGACACGCAGCATTTTCAAGACACTCCAAATCAAGCAAATATTGGACACATTTTCCTTTATCTGCAGGTTGGTATATAGGTATGCAATTGTCAGGGGTAAAGTTGCCTACCTCTCAGAAAGAAAAAAAAACTGCATTGTACTTTGCTGTTGTCACTCAGTGAGAGAGTGAGATAAAATTGAAAGAGAGAAAGAAGCCAGACAGACCTTCTCCTGAATTGAGAGCAGTGTCTTCTCAATGAGAGCTTCCTCTGTTCCTCCAGCCAGCTCGGGATTGACCACACCCCCTAGCCCAGTTCCCACCCCTGCTGCCCCACCCAGTAGGGTGTGGACTACGTTCTTCTCCGCCCCCCTCTCGTGACCCCTCCCCATTCACATCATCACGCGCCAGCTGCTGTACATAAGCACAGTGGTTCGAGGTTTGCCTTGTGTTGTGTTGTGTTGTAAATTCGAACCCCTACCAGCTGAGTTGCCCTGGTAGCTCAGTTGGTAAAGCGCTCGCCTAGACTGCAGAGTGCCGTGGGTTCGAATCCCACCCATGGCAGCTTTTCTTCTTTTCTTTGAAAAGAAAGAGCTGTCCTGGGTGTAGTTGACTTGTTTGCCTTGCCTTGGCTTTCTACCTCGTTACCAAGTTGTTGAGACATGTATATACAATATACACAATAAAACACTTGTTGGAAACTCAGTGTACCTGCATGGAAGAGGTGCAGACAGCCTCGGCTTTGGCAGCCCATTCCTTCCTCTTATCCTCTGTTAGCTCCGCCCACTTCCTGGCCACCGTCGCATTCCTTTCTCGGAAGTCTAGATGGTAGTAGATGGGAGACAGAATTCACCAACAACTCTCCACCGGTTATCTTGCCATTTGCAAAACAGATTTTCATTGCTTAGTTTTTCTCTTCAACATGATACAAGTCAGATACACTGCTCCGTTTTTTGAAAGAGAAAATGTTGTTCCAAAGGAAAAAAATGCTAGCTAGAAGGTGTAGGTCATACCGGTGCTGATCTCAGGGCCGGAGCGGACAGTGTCAGAAAAGAAGAGGTTGTAGCCATTGACTCTTTTGATCTTCTTGGCTGGTGGGCTGGTGACCAGTCTGGTCTGAGGAGAACTGGCAGTCTGGAGGGAGGGAGGGAGGGAGAGGGAGTAATAGCAAATAAAGAATAGTAAAATAATAAAACAGTCTGGACTTTTGCCTTTCATGTATGTTATCTGGAAGTGATACGAAAATATTGAACACTCAAATTTCTCACTATAATGGTTGTTAATACTAAAGTGTTCGTGCACATCAACATTGACTTGACCGGCAGCCGTGTCCATACATGACATGCCCTATACAGTGATAACTGATTAGCTACTAGATGTGGGAGGGACTCACCCCGATCAGCTCTATCTTTGGTCTCGGGAGAATCCCAGCCTTCTTCTTCCTCTTGACTGCCTCTGACCCTATCCAGTTCTACACACCAAAAAAAACATTATACAGTGGAACCTCGTTAATACAAACACTGTTAAAGCTAAATACCTGCTTAATACGAACCACTTTGAAATCCCCAGGCACTATAACACGAATACAACTATATAGCTACTGTTATAGTGAATATGATGGTCCCCTGGAGTTCATATTAACGAGGTTCGACTGAATCATATTTGTTTATTGTTGTCAGTGGGTTTAGTCAGCGTGTCGAAATGTGACTTCTGCATATTGAGGGGAACTAGGGGATTCTGAGGGCCCAGTTAATAGAGGGAGTACATCATTACCAAAAACTATTTGGGAAATTTGCTACATCACACATGTGTAGCAAAAGGTTACAGCTTCCCAAAATCACAAAAGGAATCTGGCAGTGGTCTAAAGTGTGTTTTATAAAAAGTTTGAGCACATCAAAAGACTGAGGCTGTGGTAAGGTAATTACTGATTAGTGCGACATGCAAGACATTGGCAGGCTTGCCAAGTGCAACGATGACCAGCACCATTTTTACCAGTACACACGGTTTCAGAATTACACCTCTTACACTTGTGTCTCCCCTCCCTCTCTCTCTCTTTCTCCCCCTTCACCTTCCTCACCTTCCTCCCCATCTCATTACCTTGACTCTTTCAACGGTGGTGCCTACTTCATTGGCACATCTCTGGACTATGTCTGTGTTGCGGCGATGGGTCGAGGTCATGCCACACTCGTCGAAATACTTGAGCAAGATCTGCCGCTGCTCTAGCGTGAATAGCTGGGGCTCTGGATGGTAACATAGGTCGGTGGTTGATAACGTATGGAGCGGAGGTGCGATAAAGATAGACAGTAAAAAGGTATTAGTAGTAATGAAAAATGTCAAGGTTGGTTGGGAACTTGGAAGTGGTATGTAGGTGGTTGATGATGTATAATTATGGAGGAGGATGGAGAGGTGGGACAGTGGGGAAGTGAATCCATGGTTGGAGAGGGAATAAAAAATGTTAGGTGAAGGCAATGGAACGCAAAATTACTTCTTCCGCTGATAAAAATGTTGAGGGATTTGGTATAATTATACACCTTTATGCACACACAGCAGTACAGAGATAAGGCAGCTGCCCGCCCAAAAGCCAACAATATGGCGGACGCACACACACCGGCCCCAACGCTTTTACAGCCCGATCGAAGGAGACGGACTCACTGGGCCGCGGAGTTCCACGCGACTCGAGCACTGAATTGTTGTCCATATCGCGCCTCTCGAAATATGGAGCCTCGTCCACTTCACCGCAATATTCTTGTATTTTTCCCGGCCTTCTTCTGCTACAAAAAAGCTTGAGTGGAAAATTTTACTTTTGTCCCCGATAAAAAGAACAAAAATATCGGTGTAATGAGCATGCGCGAATATTTGCAACTCAAAAAGAGGGGTGGGGCTGGTTAACTAGCTCAGCGAGCAATCATGGCACAGCAGTACACGGCAAAGAAGGGGATCTATTCTAAACGAACTGATCCTCTTATCGACTAGTCTAGGCTTTCCCGGATCGCTACTGGCGAGCAGATTACACTCTCAACACACGGAGACAGAAGAAGGTGAAGAGGAAGATGTCGCTGAAGTGAGCGAGAAGGCCATCATCAAACTGCTCGGCTCAGGCGCCCTCTTCAAAACACTCGAGAAGGTGTTCAACCGCTACTCTGCTTGGTACAACGTCAAATCTATCAGAAAAGCCATGCAGCACATCAGACACCGCACCCTGAGCTTTTCCGACGTCTCAGAGTGCAGGGTAGCCTTCGAGCTGTACTCGCAGGAAGACGGGAGTGGAATGCCGGCCGAGGTCTCTCGGGTACAGCTAGCCCTCAAGATGTTTGAAAGGGTTTGCTCCCCGTCGCGACTGCAGTTGGAGATCCAGAGATTCTCCGACGTTTCTGATGTGCCTTCCCGCCTCCAGCTCTACGAGTTTATGGACATTGTGGCTCTCTGCGAGAAGACGGAGGTGGAGGACGAGCGAAGACTGTCCGAATTGAGCCTGTCCGGAATAACGGTGTCCGGTGAATCCGGGACAAGCCTGATAAACGAGCCTGAGAGCGTGGCCGACTTTGACCAGATCCTAATGACACGAGACGACAAAGTGAGGGCCTACTTGGAAGACGACTACCAACGAACACTACACGGCAAGAAGAGATCAACCGATGGTCAGTCTCCACCAGCCCCCGGCCTCATGAAGGACCACATTGTACACACCGACTCGAGAAAGTCACTAGTCTCTCTGGGAGACCGTCAGTTGAGAGCAGTGAGTCCCTGCCTTGAGGAGTCACAACATCAACTCCACGGCTCTCGCTGTGGCTTCCACACTCTTCCCAGCGATCACTTCCTCCTCTCACTGCCAGGCTCGCCCCCAAAATCTCGACTATCCAATTCCCCATCCAAAACACCATCACCGTCTCACTCGCCACTATCACCAGTCGTGAAATCACACAGTTCCATACCAAAGCTCCATATTAGCAGTAGACTCAGAAGTAGGGATCCTCTCCTTACCCAGCAACATTCAGGAGAGGGTCCCAGACACTCAAAACCAGTCAGAGTCAGACTCAAGCACAAACCAAAAGCTATCAAACCTCTGTCCATCCATAAATCAAAAGGTGATACGGTGCCTACAAAAGAGAGCGAGAAACTGGAGGAAGAAATAAGTGACATCTGTGCAGACTCGGTTGTGAAAGCTAGGGAAACGCTTTGGTCATCTCTATCGGCTGTACCACCACCTCATCACCCCTCTCCAGAAAGTGGAGCCCCCAATGGACAAGCTAGTGCATCAGGTCAGAGAGCAGTTACTGTGCCAGCCATGGTGAGAAGACAGAGAATGTCTCGCGGTGGTCGAAGTAGTACCCACCACTACCACCTGCAACCGATTGTGTCTACCCGGGAGAGAGGGGACCAGCAGTTCCTCATTGACAGCTTGCTGTGGTCCTCACGACGATCCAAACAACACTATCAAGTCATAAACATTGAATAGCTTACCCATGCACTATAATAATAATTATATAAAACACGATGATGAAGTTTAGGCTAATGAACTTGCAGCTGTGTAACAAAAATGATGTCAACTGTTATAGCAGGGAAGCAAAGTGTTTGTCTTGTTCACTGCAGGTTTAGATCGAACATCATTCAAATGCATCGATCAGTAGAAGGGTATATATAACCTGGCACAATGATATGCAAGAAGCAACTGCATAAGTAAAGCAAATGGTGAATACAGTACATCGTTCATATAGCTCCATAATAGTCAATAGGTTCTATTTCCTGTGGAGTTTCTCTTGTTTCTGCAGTTTGAGAAGCATCTTTTGGACGTAGTACATGTCGTGGTCTCTGATCATGTTCTTCTCCATGACCAGCTCTGAGAACTCTGACTGAGCTGTCCAGAGGGCTCTGATGGGTCGACGTCTACAAACACCGCAACACCTGGGTGCATGGGGCAGGAGATTAAAATATTCACATGATCCGATCAAGCTCATAATATGGCACTATTCAAGCTCATAGTTTAACTCTATCTAGGACTTGTGGGGTGTTTCACAAGTCATGAAACTGTGATTAGGGTGTCCTGCACTAACTGACTGAATGTGTTCTCTACAAACACACACTTTACTCCTAACGAAAGTTATGTAAAAATGTTTCTAAAGAGTGCAACTGTGCATGAAGACTGTTGTTGAAGACATTTCCTTTACTTGACCCCAAACATTAAAAAGGGCCTATAAAACTTGCATATAGCAGCTGAGTGTCATACGTACCCTTCTGTGGGGGAGTCCCTGGTGATATGGATAATCTTCCCGGGGAGAAAGAGAGGCATTCTCTGTCTCACTTGCATGGCCTCTTTCCCCGTGACCCTATCATTCCTCTTCCCCGCCTTAACCCCCGCCACCTCGTCGTATATGTCCTCCACATTCTCATAGATATCCTCCACATCCTCATAGATATCCTCCTGTGGAGAGTGGGAGATTACATTGACCTACATGCAGTCTCAGTAAGTACACAGTTCAAGAAAACATTAAATGAGAGAGGAAAGGTTCTTAAAGTACATTCCAGAGCAAACTACATGTTGTATCAACCGTAATAGAATCATTAAGTCGGTAAGTGTGCATGCACGACTCAGCCCACCGGCTCCTTTTCTTCCCTTTCATGATTAACTAGCATGTTACTACATAATTATACTGCAGCAGTTAGCTACATTATCCAGGCATCGTGCAAACTGCGCTGCATGCTACATGCAACGTCAAAGAGCACCGAATCAAGTTTCCATTATTTAGTTGCTGCAACAGTTGAACTATGGTATATGCACCTCGAAGGAGTCACAATCAAAGTGTGTGTTGAGGAGAGGTTCCTTGAGGATGGCCATAGGTGAGCGAGAGGAGGCGCCGGACAAAGCGATCACGCGACGTCACGAGAAGGGTATGCCAGATCTGCCTCACCACTGACCACACAGTCCCAGCCACACTGGACGCCCACTCGACAGGAAAGATACGGTACTGGAATGTGGTCACGAAGAGAGAGCAAGGGTTGTATATTATAGCCTCATGAGCTATGTAGGGAGGTACTGGACTATTCTTGAAAACCGTTTAGGCCTTCTTCGTTAGTTCACATCCCATTCAGACAGGAAGATGAAAAAACCCATGGGGCAGGTTGAAACAACACAAGTTACAGCCCGTTTAGTCATGAATAGCGATCAATGATCAAACAATTGCTACATGTCCCTGTCAATACACATCCGCACATGTTTTCGATGGATTTGAAAAGGAGATCTGTATGTAATGCAGAGGCTGAGAGCAAGTGGCAGCAGTTGACTATCTCGCCACGCAGCGACTGATAAACAGCGGAAAATTTATTGCACTCTTACTTTGTGGAATCACGGCGGCTGGTGCTGATGTTGTGCACGAATCCTACAACTCACTAAGATGACATGCGGGCGAGGAGTTTTGCAAACTCAGCCTGATATGAGGACAAAAAGTACAGTCAAGATAGAGAATAAACAGTGGCTGTGTGAGTTGTTCTGTGTATAGGTCCATACCTGGAATGAAGTCATTTCCACCACACTGTCGTGATGTAGGATCGGAGTCCTGGGACCAGCTGTCATACTGGAATACACACAAATACAGCACCAGGATAATATGAGTGAGCACAACCATCTTAGACCGCCCGGCTCCTTTTCCTCTTCCACAGAAAGAAGCACAAGGACACGGGACAGGCTTTCTCAAAAAGCTAGGCACCCCACGCTACGTCTTGTAGACTGCCCTGCGTCAGAGCCTGCTTGCTACGCTTGTGACTTTGACGTTTGCCTTGCACTTTCTACGCGATACCTCAGTTTGCCTGACACAGGCTCTCACTGCAAGACACGAGCATTGCAGCTACTGTTAGCGCAGCGCGACAAATGCAGTAACAGTGAGAGTAACGTGTAGTGGAAAGTAGGAAATTATAGAAAAACTGTCTCAATGCAGTGGCAAATCTTGTCCCGTTGTAAATATCCACAAAACACTAACAAAAGTAGCTATCACAGTTGATCCTCAAATTGTCACAAAAATAGGCTTCAATACACACCACGCGAAGATTACCACGAGTAGTCCACCACGCGAGGGGAGTAGGCATAGCAGTGGAGGTTTGGTGGTGTTTCTTGAGTAGTATGGCCAGGAGACTGGCCACCCCAGCCCCTAGAGAGTGGCCCACCAGAACCAACCCATAGTCCTGTAGTGTAAATGTAAGGCAAGTGAAACTAAAGAGCTACTCTGGGCAGAAGTATCTAAGAGAGTGGCCCAGTAGCGTAATATACAACAAGGATTAGCATATATACTGTATACATAGCTCAGATCCCACTTTTAACAGAACCGCATCCCCCATTTTCCCATAACATAATACACACATGTGGCCCCATATTGAACTTGTTGTTATACTGAGTATACGTAGTCAGTTACATGTATAAATACCTGGTTTTCTTGAAATGCTCTTTCCAGTATTTTCTCACTCTCCAGTTTGACTTGTACTGCATGAGCAGACGCTATCATCCCCTACAACACACACACAGCGTACACACAGACACATACTGGGTATATATTTCATGGACATTACAGAACACAACCTTGTGTCCATAAAAGTGTCCAGCCTCTGATATGGCTAGTAGTGATGGCTGTGCACTCAGATCAGTCAGAGCATCCTGACAACAATAAATGTACAGTATAAGTGTTAAGAGCTCACTAGTGGACAAGTGCTGCCATGTACGTACCTTGATGCTGAAGGTACCCCTAATAACGACTACCACAGTCTTTTGAGAGTGATCCACCACCACATAGAATGCTGGACAAAAGACCTGTGGCCAGAGATTGTGGCAGCGCTAAATTTCCTTCCCGAAACAACATTCAGCTGCCATGCCCATTATACGGATTTCATGTCTCAACAACTTGGTACGAGGTACTTAGAAAGGCAAGGCAAGGCAAACAAGTCAACTACACCCAGGACATGACAACCTTTTGTGAGAAGCATTTAGCGTAAAGATGCGAATGATATTACCTGTGTATGTATCTTCTACACAGAGTAATACAGAATAGGAGCAACTTGAGCTGATTGTGAGTGGTGCATAAAGGAGACTTACTTCACTGGCAAATGAGACAAAGACGATATCAGTGTCGGTAACTCTGGTGAGACGTTTGAGATTGTCCAGGTTCCACCCCAGTGGATCACCTCTTGCCTTCAACACCGTCTCTCCCTTCTTCTTACCTACACCACTGAATGATCCGGAATGAACAGATAGACAACCAATATCAAACTTTTATCACCTCTATAAAGAAATTCGTATCGGCAGGCAAAGTGAATTAAACCTATTGGCAGTTTTTATCGAAAACCATGAGTCACCTGAAACAGTTTGAAGTCAAAACCTTGTTCAAGGTGTTGTAGCTATACACTCACTTGAGAGAACAAGCCGCATTTGGAAAATGTAGGTTCTGAGTGTAAGGCTATAGATTCAAAATACGTCGCATATTGCCCTGTCGCGCCGTGCTGCGTCGCGCTGTGCCGTGAAGATAGAAATGGATTCTACCCTTGCAATGCGGCGCGGCGGAGCAATGCGACATATTGTGAACCTAGCTTAACTCACCACATTCTGCCAAGGGACGTAGCTATGCCTCGTAGAGCATTGTTGTGGTAGTCAATCTTCCATCCATAGGCTGCAGTTGCATACCTGACGTAGTAGACCACTCTGTTGTACTGGGCACACACCGACTGGAGGAAAAGTGTATGTGTCCATACAGTAGGTTCCAAACATACAGTAGAAGTTCCAAAAATGTTCATGTTCAACAGTTTAATGCTGAGTATTTTTACTTTTCCTGCATGTATGTAGCAACGAGGATTGACACTCAGCATGTTAAATTATGAAGCATACAAGACTAAGGTTACGACATGTGGGTCTTCCATAGGAGATATTTACTGACTCTTGATAAAGAAGAAATGTGTGCATCACCAAAAATACGTGTGTGTGTGTGTGTGTGTTTACTCACAGTGCTATGAAAGTCAAGTGGTGAATGGAGGTCTTTATGAAGAGGGTCTTCAACCTGTCAGAATAATTTTTATATAAATTTCAACAGAGAAAATGTTCATACAAATATCATGTACAAAGCTTTTGCATCCATCCAAACGAATGGATGACACCCAAATAGTCATGTTGTTTCGTGAAGAGTTCCTGGCTAAACTGTGGCACAATGCAAAAACTGGTCTGACTTACACTGTGCTCTGCCTTTTGTTCCATGGCCATGAGAGCAATCCCAGCTGCAACATCCGACGGTACGTAGCCCCTGAAGTAGGTGAAGGAATCCGCCATGACTGTCCCGATCTCCACATACACGTTCCGTGTCCTTCCCCCGGTCTTATACAGCAACAGAGCCACTCCATTCTCCACTGCCACGCCCTGTCCCTACGTCTGTGCTTCGTCAACTCCTCGCTACTGAGTGCCAGTAGACCGTGGTTACTCACCGCACTCAGGTCTCGCCCGAGTCGTTTATGCCGGGCCGCGTCGCCAGACGGTGGCCCCACACACGGCAGGCGACAGACTGCGATTCGAACAAACACGTAGAGAGCCATTGCACTGCTGGTAAACAGGTTCCAGAAGAGGATCCCTCGAGCCAGAACCAGGATAGGGTGCGATTCTGGACAATCGATGGAGGGATCAAACGCCCACAGAACTCCGATAATGTCCCAGGCAAACTTCATGACGAATACTGTGGCCTCCACATAGAGGACAATATAGAGGTTTTTGCGGGGAGATGGATCGGCCATGGTCCCTCGGGCACTGATAAAGATGGCAGCGACTTCGATGAGGCACATGACAATGTGAACTGTGGTGAGGATGCACAGGTAGAACCTCAACAGCTTCTCATCCTCACACTTGTAGCTTCGGTCGTAGGTGTTTAGAACATAGCCAAACAAACAGAACCTGCAGCAAAATGACACTTATGTAAGTGAAAAAAGTAAGTATAATCTTTTTACAAGCAGATGGGCAAGCTTTATGAAGCTTCTTAGTGACATGGAGGAGAAAAGTTACCCCTGTAAGGTATACTGTACCAGATTAATCGGATGCAGAGTGAGATGATGTTGGGGAAGACAAGGTCGTCGCTGCCGATGCGCCACTTCCTACCGAACACTTCGAGCGCAGGCATGACAACCGAAGACTGTGATAGCTACTAATGGCCACGGTCAGCAGCTGCGGCCGCCTTGTTTGTCCAAAACAGCAGCGCAGTTCGTTGCCGTGACACGGCTGCCCTGGAAACAGCCGCGGGCCCTGCCCCAGGCTCAATTGTCTGCAATAATCGTCGTCTGACAGCTTCTCAACGTGCTGCTACCCTCGTGAACAGACCAGAGCCAGAGAGACATGGCCGAGGAGGCACCGAGGCAAGTTCAAGTAAGTTTGCCAGCAGCAGCGGGCTATATAGCTATATAGCGAGCCCAGCCCCCGCGCGCCAACTTTATGCGCATGCGCAATCCGCATGACGGATGGTCAGTGAGTGCATGCAGTGCAGGCGCAGTGACTTAATTAAAAATAGGGTGGCCTAAACTCTTCAAGAGAGTGAAAAAATGCATGCAGTGCTTGGGAGTGACTGTTCGTACTTTTAGCAAGAAAGCTAAGGAAAGGACAGACTAAGTGACCATTCTAGTGGAACAGAATCCTTTTTAATGTGTTAATAATTATAGTTGTTTTTCCCATGAGTGTGTTCGAACAAGAAATGAGCATGCTGGCTGTTTGTCCCCAGCATGGATAGGTATCGTAGGAGTCTGTGTGTCTCCTGTGTAATCCTTTGTGGTTCTTTTGTTTATTATATATACTGGCCCTGAACCTTCTTCTTTTTCCTGGCTTCAGTCCAATCTGCATCCTGTTTGTATTCACGTATAAAAGAAGCTGAGAGTATAGCAGTAGCTATAAAGTACAGTGCTCATTTGTTGCTACCACTGACAATGGCCAAGTGTTGTATCTTAGCAGTCTTATGTCTGGTGATAATTTCATGTGCTCAGCTTGGAGAGTCTCATAGAGATGGTGCGTTCATACGGTAGAGTCCCTTGCAATGCCACGGTATATACAGCTAATACTTGTTCATTTTTTGCACCTTGCAGTTGCAAGAGCCGTGTATTCGGCCCTACAGCCCACCTTGAATGACATAAAGGCTGACATTTCCTCTATGAGAAACGACATATCTTCCATGAAGGGTGAAATAGCTAAACCAAGCGAAAGAATAGATAGTCTTACTGCGGAAGTAGCATCCAGGAAAGAGGAACTTGATGAAACACAGGACTCAATGGATGACATTAAACAGTGTGATTGTAAGTGTGACGTCGATATATAACACAACAAAAGACTCGGAAATGACTGGTGAGAGTGGAAACTACACATGTGGAGGTACAAGTGGTTGGAGACGTGCAGTCTACTTAGACATGACAGACCCTAACACCTCATGTCCTTCTGGCTGGCAGCCCACTGGATACTCCAAGAGAACATGTGGCAGAGTTAACACCAGCAAGACTTCGTGTGACCCTGCCCTTTTCCCTGTCAGGGGAGGGCCATACAGTCAGGTGTGCGGTAGGATCAGGGCCTATCAGTGGGGGCTGCCAATCGCTTTCTGGTGGTTTGATCCCTTACTCCAACAATCAGTCACAATCGATGACGCTTACCTAAGTGGCGTGGCCGTAATGCACGGTAGTCCTCGGCAGCACATCTGGACATTTGCCGGTGGACCGTGGGAATCGTGGATAGACTTCGACACCCTATGTCCCTGTGATACGACGGTACCGTTAGCATCAACCGTTGTCGGAGAAGACTATTTCTGTGAGTCTGGTTTGGTGTGGTCCGAGGATGATACACCAACACACTCAAACGATGCTCTCTGGGATGGTAGAGACTGCCACACCAGCAGCACGTGTTGCTCTCTCCACGATCCACCCTACTTCACAAAGGTCCTCGGCCAGCAAACTAGCGATGATCTTGAAGTAAGGATCTGTCTCCACTCTGATAAAAGCCAAAGTGATATAGCAGATGAAGTGGTTGAGTTATTTGTTAAGTAGTATATACAATATGACACAAAAAGGACCATTATGCAAGTTTAAGAGAAGACTTTTGTGAATACACGTTACAATAATGCTGCATTTTGTACACAAAAATTATTATTGAAGCATTGGTGAGACCTATGTTAGTAGAATAGTTGTACATGTATAATGCCTGAGAACAGTGCACTGTCATTCCTTTACTAGCATCACAGGAAGTGTATTGGTCTCAGAAACTTTACCACAAGTAGCTAACGCCAATTGTGTAACCCTAAAACTCTAACTTTCACTGTGGGAAAGACCACAAGCCCTGGGTTAGCTACCCAGAAGAAGTGAATAGAGCTAGTGTGGGGATAGCTTGTGTGGGCAGAGCTAATCCCAATCAGCTACACCTCTAACACTGCACGTGCTTGCCTTATAACAGCTACATAGTTGGAGACAAAGGGGTTTTAAAAACACGAGTCAGGAAAGTTTTTCTGGAGGATAGTGACTGTTCTTGTTCCGATTGACGGTAACTGTTCTTTTCCATTATGCTCGCCTAAATGTACGTATGTACCTGTCATAGCTTGAAACGAACTACAAAGAGAACTGTAGCAAGCTACCATCTGGTGGGCTCTTTCATCATTGTCCAAATTCTCTTTCCTCTGAGCTAGTGGGTAGTTTGGAAACCAGATATATTTCCATGCCACAACTGCAAGGTATATATACCCTCGTAAAAGATTTCGTCACGCTTTCCACACGGAACAAAAAAACATTTGCGCATGCGCATACATCCACGCTCTTTCGTGCGCTCTATCCCGGTTATTTCACCAAGTCTAGTACGACTGTTGCTGAAGTTGGAAAGTTGCGGGCATCATGATGATTGCAGTTCGTATTACTGTTGTTGTGTTAGTGCTCATTTCAGCCTTTGGAGCCAATGGTAACAAAGTTCCGCAGACAACTAAACGTGGTGTAGATAGCTAGACACAATATTTTGCTTCTCTCAGCAACGCAATATACTAGCTGTTCGGAGAGTTCCCTTCAGCAGTGTGATCAGTGCGGCTATTACAGCTGCTGTAGTGAAATAATTTGCTGCTGCAGTAAGAAGCAATGTAAGGATTACTGCAATAATTGGCCAACCGATTGCGACTGGGAGTCATGTGATTGCAACTACAATTATGATTTAAACTCATGCAAAGACGGTCAGTATATACTTTGTCAGGTTGTGTTATGCATACTGCCATATTATTCATGTGTAATTGGCAGATAACAAAAAGCACTATTCTTTCGCCCACATGCAGAGATTGCTAGGATAGGTGGGGGAGTTGGTGGTGGTATAGTAGGCCTTGTTATCATTGTGGGTATTTGTCTTACTATCTATCACTATGGGAAACGCTATCGTAGTTGGAGAGCTGAAAATGTCCCACTTCTGTCTACTGCTGACACTCCTCCAGTAAATTCTACTGTACAGCCAGTAAGTACTCTTCCTAATACGCACTCTGAGTTTTTAAGCTTATCTATTCACGATGCTTTGCCTCAGAAAGGGGATGAGTCCAGTAAAGGTGGTCAGTTGCAGCCACCGCCATATCCTAATGTCCACCAATCTCATACATATCAATCCTTAGTTCACTGACAAGGAGAAAGAGAACAGAGACACTATACTGTTTATACTGGTATATACTTTTTGAGAGGTTTTGGTATTTCAATAACACGTGAATCAACAGAGGATGTGAGGAGAAAGCAGTTATTATAGCAAATTTTGCTTGCTTTCTTTGTACAGCCATAGTGGCAATAATATACGTAGCTACCAACACGGAAGAGAGACAAGGTAGTACTGTGTAGAAACGAGATTCAGCTAGAGAGTATTAACTTGATATATAGGAAGACATACGACAAAACTTCACTAGTCGCCTGATAAAGTGCAATGTTCGTTGCTCCTCTAAATTAGCTATTATGCTGCAAATTCCGTGGTCACGTGCGCCTATACTTCAGCCATCGCACCGTCTCGTCAGCGCGCATTGTAATGGCGGAACTCCCGGCATGCGACGGTATAGAGAATGACGCGGTTCATCTGAAGAGCACATTGCTGCACACCGGACGGTACGCCACTGTGAGAGAGGCCGACATCGCTGGAGCGAAATGCGCAGCCAAAATCTTCAATTTCAGTGACGGTGAACGCTCTCCCAGCAGGCAAGATGACGTGGTCTGTGGATGCAAGGTATTAGACACACTACGACACCCGAACCTCGTGTCGTTCCTTGGGATTACCCAATCCCCTGACTCTGTACTCCCTGTCCTACTCGTGGAGTATTTACCCACCACCTTACACCGCTTCCTGTCACCAGCAAAGGCTGAGCAATCAATTCCACTAGGCTTGAAAATCTCCATCCTCCAAAACGTGGCTTGTGGCCTGGCGTACCTGCACATCCAGTCACCGCCAATCCTTCATGGTCACTTGTCTGCAAAGAAAGTCCTCCTTACTTCAGGAGCAGTGGCCAAGATATCGGTGGATGTAGGGGTCACCGTATTACCACAGCCTCTTCAAACATCGCCATACATGCCACCAGAAATCACAGGGGCACAGTCTCCATGCACAGCGGCTGTCGATATCTTCTCCTTTGGCGTTCTTTCCCTCTTTACCCTCACCCAGGACCCTCCAAACAACATCCTCCCGCAAACATACACAAATGAATCGAAACAGCTCATATGTCGCAGCGAAATTGAGCGTCGCTCCCAGAGCATGGAGAAAATCTTCCGTGAGCTTGGGAAGGAGCATCCTCTGGGGAAACTGATCACCAGTTGCCTCAATCAACAACCAGCCTCGCGACTAACTGCTGCCAATCTGGTGGAAACTCATTCTCTCTTGTGGCAGGCAGCAGTGTTGATCCCAGATCCATTCCAAGAGAAAACCAAGGTGGACCTGGTACACCACACCCACAACCTTGCATGTGCACACGTGAGAATGAGGAGAGAATTGGAGAGTCACGATTGCGAACAGAGGGACCAAATTAGGGGTTTATTACAGGGAATGGCCCGACAGAGAGAGATGCTGCCTACTGAGGATGGCGAGGAAGAAGACAAGGAGATGGTGAGCGAACAAGAGATTGCCTACATAGCAAACTTTGTGGAGGGGATCCAAGCTGACAAGCTCGGTCGAGAGCTCGGCATGTGTGAATCTACACTTGAAATCATCAACTGCGAATCTGCCAACAGATGTGACGAGAACAGAAAAAGGGCAAACGTTCTGAGGCAGTGGCTCAGGAACACCAGTTCACCCACATGGGAAGCTCTGGTTAAGGCACTGGGTTCAATTGGCCAGAAAAGAGTTGCAGACATACTCAGGAATGATAAAGGTTTGAGTGCTAATTACTTAAATGTGCACTTGCATGGCCTAGCATGAAACCAGGTTTTTACTAGAGCTTCTAGATTGCATTCCTCCCTTGCCCACTAACAGCCAGTATTCTTAGTCTGTCAAGGACTATGTACACAGTGAAAGACATCTTATCAGTTCCCAGCAAAAACATATGTTCAACTGGCCCTTTAGGTCTGCAGTACTGCACTACCATAACTGAGCGGGAGAGTAAACAGAGTCAAGCGGAACAGAGGAAGGTGGGCAGTGTGTATGCATGACCTCATGCATTTGTTTTGGTTCCTCCACTCTTTCTCTAGTTCTTTGCACACACCATTTTTCAGGATAGACTAATGCTCTTGCTTCCATAATGCTTGAATGTTGTAGACTTAACCACAAAAGCTCAGTATAATATAATAGTTACGGGTCCAACCTTAATTGTCTCGTGAACATTTTTACCCCAGCTTCACTTACTTCACTTACTTTATCCCACGTTCATTGGCTCTATAATTGTAGGTGGAGGCAAAGTCTGCAGATGACGGTAAGGCGGCAGCAGAGCTGAAATCCCAGCTGGAGAAGGCTAGAAAGAGTCTGGAAATAGCCCGGTCTAGTCTCTCCGAGGCCAACAGAGAGCTGGAGGAGGCCAACAAGAAATGCGACAAGCTTCAAGAGACAGTTTCCAACATGGAGCAAGAGATGAGGGGTCTCAGATACGAGCTCAAAGGTGAAGAGCTATTCAGAAAGGAGTTGGCTGATGAGAACCTCCAACTAAAGCTCGAAGTGGAACGCTTGAAAAGAAAGTAGATTACTTCTTTATTATTATACATAGCAAATGTTTTTGTTATTAGTTCTTATAAATTCCACAACTCTTGTTGTATGAGATGTACTAAACAATTTGTTCAAGTCCAATATTCTAATGCATGCAGTTGTGTATCGTTACATAATCAGTTCAATACATACCTGCAGAAACAAACAGAGCATGTTAGCAGTATGTGACTGTAATACTGAGAAGCTTACTTTGTGACTGTAGCAGTCCTCCCCCTCTCCTTCCCAAACACCTATATACATCACGGGACATAGTGAAGGGCTAAATGTATATACTGTTACTAAAAACAGAAACTTAATTGAATTCTTGTACTGGGCCCTATTGTTTTGTTCTATCTTTAGTAACATTTCTATACTTCTAAGATTAGCTCTTAACATACTGACACGTTCCCTTTAATGACTGACAATGGCCAGAGAGCGTGCAATGGCCCACCAGTAGAACGATGGAGAAGTTTCTGATGATGGTGACGCTCTTCTTGTTTTTCACGGTGACCTGAACGTACCGCCCCTTGTTGGGGACACTCTCAAACAGAACCGTGCCATCTGGTGACTCCTTCAGATAGAAATCATTGTCCAAATTCTCCTCTCCCTATATATGTGGTGGTGGGTGACACAGTGAGTAACCCCCGTCAATTTTTGCTTTTGTGACTGCGACTCAACATAATTATCAGTTTTGATTGTTAGCATTGCTAGGGTTGCCTTACTCTGAGGTACATACAGACAGACAGACGGACTGATACATACCAACCAAGTAGCTACCATAATCCTCGCTGCATGCACATGTAAAATGACAACTCACTTACATACTATACAGAAAGGAGTAAGAATGGTGCATGAGGGGTTAACTGCCGTCTAGTACTTGCCTGGCAGATGAGGTTTCCGTTAAACCTCATCTTGAGTTTGAGGAGGGGAGGAGCATAGCTCTGCAGCGAGACTCTGCCCAGACCTCGATCACAGTACACCATGAAAGCTGCATAATATACACACAAAGTATAGCTCCGAAAGTATAAAATAAAACAGTGCAAAAATTTTTTTATGCTGCATGTGTCAACAACAAGGTAACGAGGTAGAAAGGCAAGGCAAAGCAAAAGTATACCACAAAAACGAAAACAGTGTCGCTATGGATTTGTTAAGTGACAAAAAGTGATTGTGTTTCTACGCGCTGAAGCGCAAAGCAAGCAAGTGACACGGTGCAAAAGTATTAGAGCTCCAGGTGGACTTACTCTTGTCGTTGTCAGCGTTTGTCGTTCCCACTACATCTCCATTGACCCTCAGACCGAGGTAGATGCCAGTAGCCTTGGAGTACAACTGAACAACACTCCTGTCCTTCAGCTGGTTCTGCAGCAGTCAGAGAAACAAGTCGTGTGTGTGCGTGCAGGCATATGGGTGTATGTGTGCGCGTACGTGAAACTGTGATCTGTAGGTGTATAATAATTGTGTAGAACTTACGACAATAGAAGGTCTCCGATGAGGGCACAAGATTTGTGTGGTGTAAGGTCCAACAAACCTCTGTAAGTGAGAACCAATGGAATCTCACGTAGCAACCACGGTTTTCAGTATAATATACTTTGCAAAGGTATGCAGGTCTGCTGAAATCTCACCTGTATTCGTACTATAAAGTGGACATCGCTGAAGTCTGGTGGCATCTCTTGCACCGAGAGGTGAGCATTCTGGTCCACGGTCAGAAACGACTTGAGGAACTTGCGAGACTCAAAGGTGACCTTTGTGTCCTTGTACGGCCGAATTATGAACTCAAATGCAGGGTCCCCCACCTTATATGGTGTGTTCTAGACAAACAAGAGGATGTTGGAACTAAGATAAGAGTTTTAGAGTTAGATGCACACAAATCTCCATCACTGGCTCAGTGGATGCTATACTAGTGGTGGGGGATGCACCGCTGCGTTGTTTGTGCCATTATGCCCCTGAAATTCCAAATTGAGTTGCAAAACTCGGCAAAAGTACCCAATGAGGTATACACAAGGCAGCTTAACAAAAAGGTGATGGGGGGGGGCAATTGTCTACATTGGGAGTGCATGAAAGGTGACACTTGTTTGGCCTTTAGAGCTGTTAGCTGAGGGAGCAAACCTTGATAGACACGGCTCTGCGGTCGTCGACCATTAGCCTCCCTCTGTTGGGAATCCTCAGAGTCACTATAAACGGAGCTGCCACCTCTGACATCAGCCCACCTGTTCTCGTAATACATTAATGCATCAAAGAAATAATGTATAAAGCAGAATCTATGAAGAAATGTGTGTAAGTATAACTCTTTCAGGAATTTTGTTTGTGAATGGCAAGTATGTACAGCCATTGAACCTTATCACTGT
>CASHTH010001425.1:0-62059 GCA_030341885.1 Geodia barretti | reverse complement strand
GTTTGGTGGTGTTGGTACAGAGTTCAGGATGTCCGCTGAGGGTGCGACAAAAATAATTTTTGAGGGCTGAAATTTTACATGGATTTTTCAGAGGCTACAGAAAAAAATAAGTAGGTTCCACTTTCAAACATTTTCGTTTAGATTTGTGAAATTGTACACTTCACGAGGAAGCTCCCTACCTTTAGTTTTGACTGAGTCTGTTTTGGTCTCGTGTTTGACCCTATCATTCTTCCCTTCTCTTCTTCTTTCCGACTGTGACTCCTCCTCTTCTGGACCCTCCCTCCCTCCTTTCTCCCTCTCCCCCACCTCTGCCTCTCTCTCCTCAGTCTCTCTCTTCGCCGCTCTCCCTTCTCTCCCCCCCTCCTCCCCCATCTCATTTCCTCCCTGTTCCCCCTCTCCCTCCTCCTCCTCCTCTCTCTCTCTCGGTCTCCCTCTAACAGCTGCAGTCACGACCTCCCTCAAGTCATCTGGCATTCCTTGAATCGCTGACATACTGGCTGCATATCAAAGTATGCTATAACAAATGCGACACGCACTTTTTGCGAGCGGACACGAGTACAGTTCATTTTCCCGCATGTCGTATTTGGAATGACGTAACACATTACAGTATATGCAGTTGCTAGCGCCCGTATTATGCAAACATTATGAATCGATTTTCATCAAGAAAATTGGTACTTTTGTTTGCCTGCTAGTCATCGTGCACCTGCACCGCACGCACAGTGATAATTTTTGCTTCAGTGATGCAGATACACACGGTTTCCTGGCCACCAGAGAGTCAGACTTACTTCTGAACAGTCTGAGGACCTCCCTCAGTTGGTCGGCCACGTTGCAGTGACCCAGAGCCAGTCTCTCCACCACCGAGAACATAACGAGGAGGGTGTGGCCGTAGGAGAGACTCAGGAACCGCAGACCCAGACACGGCGGACTTGCCTGCAGTGGCAGCTGCACGAGTGGGGAGGGAGTTAAAATGATTTGTTGGCAATCTTGGTCTTCAGTTACGCTGCATTATGCAAACCACAAGCTCCATGCACACTGCTTACTTGCGAGTGGAACTAACTTGCATGAATGAATATGCTGTAGGAGTTTCATGTACCACTCCTAAAACTACACCCAGTGATGATTTTATAGCCATCGTGCCAATTAATGATGACGTCATAGCCACACCCACTAACCAGGTGAGCCCTCTTTTGCTGGAGGACTATTGTCCCCATATGCTGCGCCATCTGAGCCAGACAATTGTTCAACTCTCCCACCTTCGCACTGAACACAGCAACTGCCTCCAGAGCTCCGCCCCTTTCCCCGCCCACTTCCTGTGGGGTGGAGGGCGGGGCTGTTGCCATGGTTACCACGGAGTCTTTGAGGCACTGGACCAACATGACTCTGACACGTAGCCACAATAACTGGGAGGGGAGGGAGGGGAGGGAAAGATGGAGGGGTAAATGGGGAAAGAGGGAAGGGGGAGAGAAGGAAGAGATGTGTGGCATACCAGAAGGAAATAATTTGTAGTTAGTGATGTATGCATACCTCTACCTCTGATGAGAGCTGGTTTTCTAGTTTCGTGAGTGACGAGGACTCACTGCAGGAGAAAAAGTGAAGAGGGAGAGGTAAAGACGAGGAAATTCTCTCTCTCTCTCACCCAGTGTTGGCCGACCTCGACCAGTCGTCATACACGGTGAGGTCTCTACTGTCAATAAGTCTGGAACAGTAGTCTAGTGGCGAGAGAAAAATGTGTAAATTGGCGAGAAAGGCCATATTGTGAGTGACTGGCACCGCCAATACCGTGATGTTACACGTAATTCTAATCCACGTGAAGTGGCGGGCACTGCACATACTATGATGTTCTACTTACGTGATTTCAAATACGCGAGAAAAATTTAACTGCTCGCGCTTCCCTCACCACAAATGCTCATTGTTTAAAAAGTTAAACATGAAAATCTCAATGTATGGGCATAATGCAGGGCAACCTGTGTCATCCCTATATACTCAGTACTTAGTGATACGGACACATCAACTCACCGTGCAGTGCAGGGCCCGAGGAAGGTAGACCACTGAACCAATCTCTACTGAAGAACTGTCGTGCCTTCTCCATACTGAGCAATCACAGATGAAACACAAGTAATGCGGTTTGAGTAGGTACACACACTTGGCTATTTCTAGTGCCAAAACTAGCAAAAAGTGTAGTGTAAAAGCTGGGATAGGGGTGGAGACATTGGAGTAAGGGCGGGTGGAAACTCTATAGGGATATGGACGGTCAAAGTACATGTACCTGTGAATGGAAGTGACCACTTCCAGAAGATTCATGTCGACCAGTGTACAGGCAAAACTGAAAGAATGAGATAACTTGTCTCTCAGACCGACAAACTCCAGTATCTGTAGAGCCATGGGTTGGCGGGGGAGGGAGGAGGGAGAGATGTATACGGTCATCATGCTCTGCACAACAAAAATTGCTCCAAACCTTTTGAAACATCCCGTTTTTGTACGCTTGAACGATATATTCTGAAGTCTATGACGGAAAAACAAAAAAACATCAAACACAACTGATCGTAGTGACTAGAACGAACACATTTTTGGCGAGCGAGAAGTACAATTCTTTGCACAGATGGTACTGACGTGCAGTGTCCATCACATAGAAAACCCTCGCGTTCAGACAACTAGGTGGGCTCACTTCGCTCGCCAATTACTTGTTCTCTCGTTCCGACACAGGGTGTGCACTATTTGGAGCTCACTCTGTTATAATACGAGAGGTTGCTATGGCTACCGAGAGTCCACCAATCTCACAACAGTTTGAGAAAAACTGCTCAAGAGGCGGTCTTTTACGGTAGCTCAATACACAGACAGCTGCATAATCTAACTTTTGAATATTTACACTGATTACTTGCCCATCTCAACAACTTCCGTAAGCCATACCCCTTTCTTTAAGCCACACCCCCTTTCCTGAGCCAGGCCCCCTCCATATATACCTCCTTGGCACAGCTGTAGTAGAAGCGAAGTGCAGAGCGATAGAGTTGATTAGTGAAACCAAATGCACAGATGCCTGGAGATACCTCAGTGGAATATAGCTGGTGGAAGAGAGAGAGAGACCCAAGTTAGCATTTTTACCCCCTTACCCCAGATTTCCCCCCACTACCCCAGATTTTCTACCCTCACCCCATATCACTATGCCAACGTTTTTTCCCCCCTTACTCCAAAGTCCCCCCATACCCCAGAGTTGCAATCATCCCTTACTCCTAAGTTCCCCCATATCTCAGCTTACTCCAGTACCCCATCCTTACTCCAACAAAGTTTTCACCCCTCACCCCAGTTTACTCCAGTACCCCGTCTTACCCCAGAGTCTCCATCTGGAGGTGTTTTATATTGAGAGACTCAAATATATCAGTGATTCCCTCCGCGGCTCCGAGGAAGCCATACAGTTTGAGGAGGAGGAGCAAAATCTGAGGATTCGTGGTTTTCATACTGCGAGAATGTTCCAACAGGAGAATGGCCTGCCATAATACTCTCCACTCCCCTGGGGAAGAGAGGTCATTGGTCCACACACTTGCACGTGAGTACACTTCGCTTCATTTCATCTCTCTCTCTCTCTCTCTCTCTCCCTCCATCTGTCTCTCCCGCTCTCTCTCTCTCTCTCTCTCTCTCTAGTAACTACTGACTTGTTTCAACGTAAATCTCAATCAGTAGATGCACGGCCAAAACTACAAAGAAATCTGCCGGCTTCGTGTCAGTCTCGGGGACCCCCGTTGCCAGCTTCAGTCCTTCCCTGTAGAGATGTTTACACAGCAGCACGAGGTCGCGCTTCTTGTCCAGGGAGAGGTTCCCATGGAGACCACAGTAGCGCTGGAGCTGCATCATTGAAATCTGTCTGCGTAGGATTGAGACCTTAGAGGAGAAGGAGGGGGAGAGGGAGAGAGGAGGGGGAGAGGGAGGAGAAATATGAAAACAGGAGAGTGGAGTAAGATAGAGGGTGGAGAGAAAGAGAGAGTACATTTCGTTTCCTGTCCTTCTCAGAGCAGTCAAATTTGATCGGGTTCTCTGCGATTTTGGCTTCTGCCATCACCATGAACTGGAGTGAGAGGAGGAGAGAGAGGGAGAGAGAGGAGGGGGAGAGGAGAGAGAGGAGAGGAGGAGGAGAGGGAGGGAGAGGAGAGGGAGGAGAGGGAGTGAAAGAAAGGAGAGGGACGAGAGAGGGAGAGATAGAAGAGAGAGGAAGCAGAGGGAAATGCACAAAACGATAACCAAGCAGAGACTTCAGCGACACACCTTCTTCAGTTCATCAGGAGAGAAGAATTCAAAGTAACTCCGTAGGTCGTCGAAGCAGCAGCTTTTAGTTCCAAACATGGAGAAATAGTCCAGTAGCAGGGTAGCAGGGGACGCTGAAATGATAACAAACTTCAAATGCCTGGAGCTGATCGAAGGGGGCCCCCAATAAAACTCCAGGGGGCAATAATTAGAGGGGTCAGACTAATTATTATGGGGGGCTCACGGAGCTCAAGGATATTCTGGAGGCCATTTTGTGTGATTTGCTTGACCATCTCCAGTCGTCCTAGAAATGGACCCCTCAGCGGGTGTGCAGTGGGCGGAGTTTGGGTGGAGCGAGGCGGAGGAGACGGCTGCTGGTTTCGCAACTCCTCGAGAAGGCCTCGCGCATCGACCAGCGGCTTAGAAGAGGGTGTACTGAGAGGGAAGAGGCAGTAACTAAATAGTGGAAGTTGGTTATTGCACACCATGCACGTGCTGACCAAATTCCCAAACCTTTTCTTCGTCAAGTTTTAATTAGTCAAAGCATTTTGTTGCAAAGACTTAAGTAAACACAATTTCCACAGACCTTGGTATCAACCTTTCATTTTCACTTTCTCCTTCGTTGACTTGATTTAATCCCTCCTCCTCTTCCTTCTCTCCCTTCCCTTCCCACACCTCTTCTTTTCGCGCAACCCCCTCCCCCTCCTCACACCCTCTCCTCTCCTCCCCCTCCTCACACTCTGTCCTCCCCTCCCTCCTCACACCCTCTCCTCCCCTCCTCCCCCTCCTCACACCCTCTTCCTCCCCTCATCCTCCTCACATCCTCTCCTCCCCTCCTCCTCCTCCTCCTCACACCCTCTCGACCCCTCCCTCCCCCTCTTCTTCATCTCGTGTTCCTCCTTGGCCTCTCTCACCGACTCCTTGTACCTCTCAATCTGGCAGGAGATGTAGACCTCAATGTCTTTCCAATGATCTGGGTTCTCTCTCAGCATGGCGGTCAAGAGGCGAACAGCGTCGTCCCATCTCTGGAGGGACAGGTGACACTCCAGCTCCAGACGATTCCGCTCCTCTCTCTTGCGAATCAGTTTACCTTCACCGGGTACGTGGGAGTGTGCACGAAAGAGGGAGAGATGGGCGTTTATGTGCATGTTTTTTAAAGAGATTTTGAGATAATTTGTAAGACGGAAGGGAAATATTTTCAACTTGATTCAGTGTGCAAATTTTTTTTTCGCATTGGTTAATAGTGGGCACTAAGATAGGGGCCCTGCAAAAACTTTGTGGGTGCAACTTTGAGTTTAGTAAATTTATGCTTCAAACCACCACATCGAAATGCTGTGGAGAGGGTAGGGTGTTGGGTGTTATACTGACCAAGTGGACCTTGAACAACTTCCAGTCTCTTCTCTGGTTTCCCCTGCTTCTCAAGTACCATGAGATAGAGCTTCACCTCTGCTTTGAGAATAGCGGGAGTGAGAGAGAGAGAGAGAGAGGGTGGACAATAGTGCAATAATGAAGTGTTTTATGTTACTGTTGTATTGTACTTCAGTGATTGAATGTTCAGAAAACATTTTGAAATCATAGGCTGGTCATAGTTTACCAGCATCGTCCAAACTGTGACAGCATCACAACATTCACAACAAGACACGAGAAAGAATAAGGAATAATAAGAGAGTATATACAGTATGAAGAATGAGAAAAGAAGAGAGATACGAGTGAAGAAAGACAGAGAGGGGGGAGAGAGAGCAAACCTTCTTCGACGTCCAGTTTCTTTTCAGCCACGTATTTCTCCATCAGTTTCTCGGCAAGTGGCAGGAACATGGAGTTGGCTAGACTCCCATCGGTACTCTTGTGTGCCTGGAGAGCCACGTCGACATACAACTCTCTTACATCTCTTACATGAAAACAAACGTCCACATGTACACGCTGTAGATGGGAGTGTTGATAATGTTCGGCTGGTGGGTACGCTGCCTAGTCGACCGACTGGTCATGTGTGACATGTACAGTGCGTGTGTGTGTGTGTCATTTGGGGCAAACCTGCATGACGATACTCATAACTCTCCAACAGTAGTACGGGCCATTGTCAGGGAATGCCTTGTGTAGCTGGAGTGCCGTCTAGACCAACAGACAGGCAGGCAAACAGATTATACAAACAATTGAGGGAAAGAAAATTAGATCTAGAACGCTGCAATCGGATTGGTCGATCACCTGCTGCTGTTTGTGGTAATTGCCGACTCTGACAAAGGCCATGAAGAGGTGGGTGAGTATCTCCTGGTTCCCAGGGTACTGCTCCGCTGCCTGGGTATACAGATCCACCACCTTTGGCTCTGGATGGAAAGGAGAGAGAGGGTAGTCTTGAACCTCTTCAAGAGAGAAAAAGGTCTGGTGACTTTCTAGCGATTTCTTGGTTGTGCTGCTGAATAGACAGTCTATTATCGAGGCATCCAATCAGATTGCAGTATTCGTCACCAGTGTGAAATATCGCCTGATGTTATGCAATGATTTGTAATGCAACTGTGTGTCCATAAAAACAGTTTTTGTGCATGCAGTGGGGAGTCAGGACAACCGAAATAAAAACCACTCAAAATTACCACACCCTTTCCTCTCTTCTGGGTACGAGGCTGAGAGGAGGAGGAGGAAGAGAGAGGGTTAAATCAGACATTCAATGACAAGGTGACACCAACCCGCACCGTCTCCGGTTTCTCGGTAGTACATTGTGGCAGCCTGTAGAGTGGCTTGGTCTCCGGGGCATGCCTTGACGACCTCGTCAATCAGGGAATTCCCCTCCTCCTGTCGCCCCATCCGTTGACACACTATGGCCTTCAGCGCCTAAACATGTAGTAGCAGCAGCCTTATACTATACATCGTATACCTAGCACTAAAGACTTTCGCAAACTACTTTAGCTCTGGAATGTAAAAAAGGGGTTAGTTGGCATGCTCGAGAGAATTGTAGGACACACCTCACTGTTAACCAACTTCATAAGTGTCCTGACATACACACTAATCAAGACACGTGCCCTGATAATAAAAGTGATCAGGACACATACTCTTCACGTCCCGATGCATGTACCAATCAGGGACACTTTAAAATGTTCTGATCACGATATTGGTCAGCAAAAGGATCTGCACACCTTTGCACAGTAGAGATCTTCTTGTTTCTTTATGATCTTGTCCGCTATCTGCAGTGCCTTCTTGTTCTGTCGATTGTCTATCGCATCTGGACAGAACAGAGTGACATACGTTCGCCTCTTTTTCAAGATCAAGTTTCTGCCTGTCTGTACTACAGGCAATGGGCTGTATAGAGTCGTGTACACGACTAGACCCCCGCATACAAGCACCATTCACTTATGGGACACAGCAGTACTTTCAGCGACGGTATGTTGGCGTGTTGGGAGGTGGAGAGTGCGCGGCAGACCAGCTGCCTCTTCCTCACCGTACAGCGGCCTCAGCCGCCGCTCAGTTATCTCTGCCTGCGCCTGCGACGAAGCCATCCTCGCTTTTCTCCTTCACCTGAACCCGTCGTCCACGAGGGACATGCGCGCGCAGCAGCGAGCCGCGCGCGCGATCGCGGATCGATCGTCCCTGCACTACGTCATTCGTATATTTCTCCGTATACTGCTCCGGTGTCGGGGACCGTGAACGTGTGGGAGGGAAACCGTATAACTCCGAGTATGACGAATGAAGAAGCTCAGGAGGTAAACCAACGTCGACTGTATACATGTAGCTCCGAAAGTTTCCCCACAGGAAGAGAGAGAAGTCCTGGCATCCATCTATGAATCAGACGATAGCTTCACTCAACTGTCACCAACTTCCTTTGCCTACAGAGTATAATGCGGAGCACACAAAACCCACACAATAGTGTTTTACCAACATACAATGGATTCAGAATGATGTTGACATTATCCTCTTTTTAGTGAAATGCATTATTGCCATGCTAACCCCCACATATAGCACAGTGTTAGTTTGATGAACATTGAGCGTGGAAGGGGGTAAGGCGGTGTTATTGTTTTGCTGTTGATTAGGTTGGAGAGAAGGGGCACCCCCAGTCCTTCATGATAGAGGTGGAGTGGGGGGGAGGGTACCCAGACGAGATGCCGAGATTATCCCTCAACTCTTTCTACAACAAAAACATGTACAAACTATGTTGTAATGATGTAATGTATTATGACTGTATGTCTAGGTCCGAGAAAAGCAAGAAGGCTATTGTTGAAGCTTTGAAGAAAGAGGTAGAGGTTTACTGTACTGTTTTTTTGCTTTCACAGAGTCTCAATGAGACCATATGTACCCTCGGGTCTTGCGCTTTATCAACACATAATATATATATATATACGTATATTGGACATGGTTTATGTAACACATAATGTCACAGGATCGAGCGACAGAACTAAAATTTGGCTTGAAATTTGGTTTCGTATAAATCGTTACCGTACTCTGCCTTCCCCCCTCTCAGGCTGAAGTCCTGTTGGGCTCTCCAATGACGTATTCTCTGATACAGTATGCTCAAGACAATGCCCAAGATCTCTTGGCTCTGATGCCAAGTGATAAGGTAAGTTTTGAAGGTTTGGACTCACTCTACATTCAGCCTTGTCGAGCTAGGTTGTGGAGGGAGAGGAGGGAGAGAGGGAGGAGAAGAGGGGGAGGGGGAGATAGGGGGGGTGGGTGTGGAAAGGGGAGAGGCAGAAGGAAACGAGAGGAGAAGAGAGAAAAAGGAGGTGCTGACCAAGAGAGCCAAGAGAAAAATGGCCGACAGAATGAGTGAGTTTCAGTCGAGCTGAAAACTAAGCAGAAAATACCGGACGTTTAGCCTAGGCCTTCCTCAATCCTCAGCTACGTATATATACTACAATGAGAGTTCGTAATTATGTCTTTGTTGGGGATTCGTTAGCCAATGCTGCTGAGTTGTACATTCTCTACTTATACTAGATGCTCAAGGAGAGAGACCAAGAGGATGGGACTGGGTCGACGTTGTGAAGGTAAAACAACACAACTCGTTTTTACTCATTGGCTTTATCCTTTTTACTCATCGTCATTTTACGACTCCTTCCAAACAAACTAAGCACGTAAGTTTCAATGTTGTCGTGATTGGCACATGCAAATTGCATCTTTCGTTGTATGTATGTGTAGCTGAGCAGAACGGGTTCTCAGCCGTCTTGAACCTCTCGACAGCAGCTAACGTGTCTTCTTCGCTCTGCCACTGTGTCTCGAAACGTTCATTGATCAGTCATCAACAATAAATAAAATACTTGTATATACAATAAATAAAAATAATAGCTTCAACATCTCTTCAACTCTCTCTATAATAGCTCCCTTCTATGAACTCAAATATTTCTCTCTGTTTTGCTTGCTGGCTGTGTGCTGGCTGTCTGTACAGTCGAGGTGCAGATGATAATAAATAAAGATGTGACAAAAATGATTGGCTGCCTGCATGATTACACACGTGTGATGATGTCGTGATGACATCGTCCTTTGTCATGTGAGCCGCAGGTGACCTGGTCTGTTACTACTGGGTGGAGTTACTCTTCTGTTGGTTGTTGCTTGGAATGGTCCCACCACATCGATGGGTGGAGACACTGAATGGGGACTCCCCTTACGACATCGTCTGTTGTCGCTGTTTCCACGGGAACCAGGGCCCTCCTCTTGGGAGTGGGTGGAGTCTGTACTGTCCTCATCCGATATCCCAGAACTGGATCCAGAACCAGTTGACGTAATTTTCATCGGTACTACGGGCGGTAACTGAGATTCGAGGGGGTGGAAAGAAGATACGACAGGGGTCATGGAGGTCACAGAGCCGGGAGGGAGGGGGAAGCCAAAAACTTGTTTTGTGGGCGCAGATTTAAGTCTCGGAGACATGAGCCCCTTCCTGGGTGACCTGGGATAGAGAGAGAGAGGGAAGGAGGAGGAAGAGAGGACAATGAAGGAGGAAGATGAGCAAGCCGCCCACTGACAGGACGTCTTCACCCTCATACACAAACAGTGACAGGAGGTGACCAGGTGACCAGGACACTCTGGCGCCTCAGAAAGGAAGGAAGTACAACTAGACCTACTCTTGGCTTCTATCTAACCCACCAGAGCCAATGACCTGATTACCAACATCCTGATCATTGAGGCGGCCCTGGGACATTTTAAACAGTGAAGTCTGCCGTGGCATGTTAAGATTGAGCTGCCCTACTAACCACAAGGTGTCATAAACAGTGTCAAATTGTGCTGATATTTAGAGTATGCTCCAATCGGGACGTCCTATATACCAGTGAGGTATCCTAAATCCCAGCCCATATTGTGTGCTGTCTCCCAAGAACCGATCCTCACCTCGGTCTTTGCTTCAGTTCCAGCTCCTCTGCCACGAGAGAAGGTGCCACGTACTGAGAATCCCTGGAACGTGAGGCTTGCACTGTCGCTGATCTTGGAGTCAACTGGTGTGTCGACTGGTGTCAGTTCTGTGAACTTGCTGTCAAACTGACTCACGTCTTCTTCGCATGACTGGAGGAGAGAGAGGGAGGAGAGAGAGGAGAGAGCGGGAGGAGAGAGAGGAGAGAGAGGGAGGAGGGAGTGTTTAAAACTTATGTACTTGTCATATTGTCAGCTTAGGAGTCAGTAGACAAGAGCTGACAGGCTGACAAGAGACTGTTTACCCATAGTAGAATATACATGTACTTTAAAGTGAAGAGTATGACAACTATTGGCTACAGTGGAGCATGTTTTCGTTAAGTGTTGTTTGTGAGGACAAAGAGCAGTAAACAAACACGTGTTACGGCCTCCCCAAAATAGCAACAGTCACGAGGCATGATCAGGCACGACCCCCACGTTGTGTGTGTGTTCTGTTTATCCATCTCCTAGGCTACCACTGCCAAACATTACCATGGTTACAGAAGAATACGTAACAAACATCACGTATACCATGTCTGCCTGCTGTCTAGGTACAAGGTACCAATCCCAAATGCTGCCTCCCCCTCCAGAGTACATCACACACACATGAATACAGAACAAGGCACACGTTACAACACACATTCATTTTGTCTAAGTGGTATAAATGCATCCCAGCCCACTACACATGGCCCATGAATGAGATCACGCTGTACCACTGTACTGTGAATAGGCCCATGATGCACCGATACATCCTATTAGGTCAGCCGTACATTCCAGTTACTATTTTTGGAGGGGCTGGCTATAGATTTAGTACAAGACCTTAGCAGACAGGAAGTCGTGACCTCATTACCTCATGACTGTAGTTTGCTGGGTGTAGCAATAGGAGAGTCACATGGCAGTCTCATGTCACTTGAACACACACAATGGTGCAACCTCAGGGATATCAAAACCCCTTTATGCTATCCCACAGTATGTGCCTTTATGTAGTGGGGGGGACCTATGCATGTATGGAGGTGTGGGTAGTATGCTGTCTTGTCCCTCATTGGAGTCACAAGGGAAGCACTTATCAACACCCAGTAACTCTCTGTGAATAAACAAAAATCTTGTCTAGACTGACTGGGACAGGGTTCATGTAGTCTGGGGAAGCAGTATAGTAAGCTCCTGGAGATGTGAATAAACATAAATCTTGTCTAGACAGACTGGGACAGGGTTCATGTAGTCTGGAATGAGAGGACGCAGCTCCTGGAGAATTCATCTATCATGTGCCTGATAATTGCACCTACAAGCTGCAACTCCTGCAACTCTGTCTAGCCCACCCACTTGGAGCTGTAGAAAACCTAACGAGACTCACCATGCCCAGCTTGAAGGGAGGTTCTATTCTCTGAGCCAACAGACCGTCCCAGTCCATGTTTCTGAAGAATGAGTGGTTCTGTTGGTGAAGGAGGGAGAGAAGGAGGGATAGAGAAGGAGCAGATGGAAGGAGAGAGAGGAGAAGGGAGGGAGAGAGAAGGAGCAGATGGAAGGAGAGAGAGGAGAAGGGAGGGAGAGAGAAGGAGCAGATGGAAGGAGAGAGAGGAGAAGGGAGGGAGAGAGAGGAGAAGGAAGGAGGGAGAGAGAAGGAGCAGATGGAAGGAGAGAGAGGAGAAGGGAGGGAGAGAGGAGAAGGGAGGGAGAGAGTAAAGTATATGCAACACAACATGCATGATCGGATGTTTGTTAATGGAAAAATAACCAACACAAATACATCACTTTCAAGGTAGTAGCATGCAAGCTACACATGTCAACCTCGATGGGGGGGCTGCCATACCTTGATAGGAGTGGCGTCCTTGGGCCCACTACCCAGTCTGTTAGGTGGGTGTCTCTTCAGTAACTGGAGGTGGGAATTGAGAAAAGAGAGGTTTGAAACACAAGATATCAGCCATACTCAGTACCTAGTCAGTGTATAATGTATGTATGCATCACTGTCATTTCTTTCTCTGTATGGCGTGAGCCAGTTAGTTCACATGCGCTAAGGTGGCTAGCAGAGCTAATGAGGTAATTAAGCAGGGGCTTACTCTCTTGATGAGGTCTTTGGCGTCGACAGTGATGTAGCCGGGGAAAACTAGTTTTGAACGGAGTATCTTGTCTATCGTTCTCTTTCGGTTTTCGGCACAGAATGGAGGCTGTAAAATGAGACATTCGGTCATTAACTCAGGCTCCAACGAAACAGATAAACGTCCACAGATACGAAACTCATGCAGATCTTGTTTATCCCAGGGAGACAAGAGGGGGTGGTGTGTCGTGGTGACTTGGAGAAGTAGCCACAGAGGCCAGGGCAGGGGAAGCTGTAGGCAGTGGTTCTGCACATCTCCTTGGCCTCAAACATAACCACAGGCGCTAGGCACCACCAGCTGCTACAGTATTAGAGCCCAGCCTCGTATATTATTAGCCTTATCCCACGTTAGGTACAGCAGTCGTAAATCGTGTTTCTTGTTCTTTTGTCCCAGACACACCGGAGGGACCAAAGCGAGCTAGCTAAACACGCCACCAGCCACCCTCGAAACCAACTTACACAGCTATGAAAAAGCCAGAACACACACTGGGCTATATAGCTAGCCAGCCAGATGTCTGTCTGTTTGAAATGGCAGTGGAGATAAGGCAGTGGCTGGCAGGCTGGGTATAGATAGATAGCCAGTGTGCACTATACAAGCTGTGAAGACTACTACCAAACCACCTCTTGTTGGGTACATACTTGTTGCCTCATCCCCTCCCTTCCTCCAGGAATTGTAACTATTATAGGTCTCAGTTAACTTTCAGTGGTTGCAGGCTCTAATACAAAGCTGGATTTTAGTCCAGGAAGCTCCCCCTTTCAGAGGATGTCTTCCATTGGAGAGGAAATCATGCAAGTCAGTGGATGGTTTCACACCAAAGGGCCAGGTATATAATATACAGAAAGAGAGGCAGAGAAGAGAGAAGAGAGCTCACTGCTCCAGTCAGCATGTCGTAGGCGAGGGTCCCCAAACTCCACCAGTCTACGCTCTTTCCATGGCCAGTCTTCTGGAGGATTTCCGGTGCCCTGTGTGTTGGTGGGAGGAGACAGATTGGCACACCTCATCAGCAGAGTACATGCATGTTTACAGATACTTGTACACAGTCATGTTTAAAGTGTACTCATAATATACCATCACCACCTGCAGATTTCTACAGAATTCTATATACCAACTATAGGGAAGTCTATTGTCCCATTATTTGAACAATGAGGCCACCAACTAATCACCAGGGGCTTCCCCTTCACCTCTTAGGAGAGGACCTAGCCATCCTGTCTCCCACTCAGTTAGCAGAAGAGCTAACCAGCTTCCTGGATCCTTACCCTCAGTTGTGATAGGCCCTGCATCCCTCTGTGAACCCACAAGATCACTAGCTACAACACCACCAGCCCACGTGGTGCAATAAGGGGGAATACCTGGACCACGTGGTGGTTAGTCTCAAGGGCCATTACCAGAGAATGGGGAGGTATCACCTAGGGACACAACCGGATTACCTACTGCCATCAGAGTTTGCAAACTCAAGCGGCACTGTTTCACCATAGAACACTACTGGCAGGGTACATACACCCTATACGTGTAAGGTCTGTCACCACACGCTATCTACATCTGTTGCCAGAGGATAATATATGCTGCTTACTGCCCGTGCAGGATGTATGGGTGGGTGGCTCACATGTATTCAACAGTTCCACAGAAAGTGTGTGTCGTGGCGTCTCCGTAGAGCGATTCTTTGCTGAGCCCAAAGTCTGTGAGCACCACGTGTCCCTCGCTATTCAACATTATGTTCTCCGGCTTCAAGTCTCTGCGAGAGAGGGGAGAGAGAGAGAGAGAGAGAGAGAGTATATTTGGGAGTTATTCAGAGTTTCCAGGTTTTGCGTGACCCTGACACAAAGTGAAAGTGTTGTGACAGCACTATCTATTCTGAGAATCCACACACATGATACAAGGAGACCAGCGATACAAGTGTGTGCAGATGTGTATAGTAGAGTATGATAGTCCAGGCAGGCACAATAAACTGTAGTAACCTACCTATGGGCCCTATGCCTTTATTATGGGGAAGAGTATATAGCCATGTATGTATGAATGTGAGTGAGCCAACATAATGGACATGCATAGTGTACATGCATAGTGTACATGGAGTGATCGAAAGATGGTATAGACACGAAGCGAAATCTTGGACATTGAGGCATGTCTAATTTTGTCTAGTGCTTCTAAAAATAGACATGTGGTGGACATTAATGCACGTCTAATTTGTCTGGTGCTTCTAAAAATAGACTTATTTGCGAACTGGCAGTAATCACAAAGGTCAGACAGCCGGTCTTTTCTTGTGTGTGTGTGTGTGTATGAAAGTTTGGCTGATGTCGGAGTGGGGGACGGCAGTATCTCCCCTTATGGTCCTGTACCCAGGGAAACGGACCAGTAGTGGAAACATGTAGGAAACACGCAGAGCCTGACCATGCCAACATGTTTATTTTAGGCCATAGAAAGTCCTTTACATAAAGTGCACACACTACGACAAAGGCAGTACCATTATACAAGAAGCAGTAGACACAAGCGCCTATTAAAAGTTACAGTAAGATCGGTGGATGACATAAGGCTGTAGGTTTTTCATGCTAGGGACTCGCAAAGCAGAGACCCCATAAGTCATAAGCGCCTGTAAGCTGTTGCATAAGATTAAAACTCTTGCATCACACGTCTTGAGTAAGATTGTGCCCTAGTGCATGCCAGCCAGGTGCACACATCAAGTAATGATGCCCTAATGCCAGCATAATAAACCAGCTTTTGGCCACTTTCAACAATTGCTTTACACACTTACTGTGAATTTGTCTCTGGGACTGAGGCGTTTTCGGCAAAGCGCTGACGGAAAAAGGGAAAAGGCAGTGTTTCCAAACACCAGGTTCCACTTTCACAGTCCATTAACTAAAAGGGCAGCTAACACCGCCACACAAGAGCTTGGTTACACACACAGCACGGTGTGTGGAGCAGACGCACATGTACGTGGTTGCCAAACAGATTTCAGAGGGACGTGACAAGTACACCCGTCCCTTTGTGGCTGTCGTCGGTGCATGGTCGTCATTGTGAACTCGGATGTAGCCTTTTGCACGAGGTCGCCCGACAGTTTGAACGGTGATTTGTAGCGGTGGCAAACACAGACAGAGGGGGTAAATTGATCAAAGGCCGCCGGGGTCAATATCACGCTACATGGGTATTTGTGTGCAAACTTGGAATATTGGAGGGAAACAAGGAAGAACTGGGCTTTTTGTATGGGGGTTGTAGCTGAGTGCTTGGTGAACTGGACTTCTGAACTGACTGGCCAGACAAAAGCAGAGTTCTTTATCTTTCTCTCTCCCACACTGTGTACAAGTGATAATGTACCTGTAAATGATGCCGTTGCTGTGAAGATGGCCGAGAGCGAGCGTGATCTCTCCCAGATAGAAGCTGCAAGAAATGAAAACAAACAGAAGTAACAGAAACTCTCCCTCGCTCACACATTGTTGGTCTTGTTGGTCTCCATGCACTATGGGCTACGAACACAACACAACACAACACACACAGACAGACACAAGATAGAGTGTGGGAGCACTATTGGCTGAACATAAAACAGACACAGACACAAGAGATAGTGTGGGAGAGAGCGAGGGTATCAAAAGGTGTGATTGACCACATGGACAATGGGAGAAAAGAGACTGGTTCGCACATTGGCTGGGAATACAGGCAACAATCAATGGCATGAGAGGGGAAATAGTTGAACAGCTCCTTTCAGCACGTCTACTGCCAGTGGCAACCAGCACATGCAACCCACGTGCTCTCATTGAGATCATATAGAGCTACAGTACAGGCATTACCGTCTTCCGCACAGGAAGATTGTCTGGCTTACATAAACAGCTCTAGGAATAGCTTGCAGGAAGGAAGATGCTATTGAACAGTGGGCTAACTATAATAAGGTGGATTGAGTAGCCTAAGTATATACACAGCATGGGAAGAGTATTGCAAAGTCTAACACCAGAGTATGTACAGAGATTGTCTATGGGGCATTGCATGGGAAGAGAGTTCAGTTAGTCTAAAACCGCAACAAAGACGATATTGTCTAGCTCTGAGAAGGGGACGGAATAAAAACAAGGTCTCATAACCACACTATACGTACATACACACAAACACACGCATTACCTAGCTGAATCTTCCAGGAACACTCCTTCTCTCTCCAGCAAGGTAAACAGCTCCCCTCCTGCACAAAACACACACACACATATTTTAAAAAAACCTTCACTGAGGCACACACCACTATATGTAGCCCCACTGGAGGCAATACCAACACGTGTAGGAATTGAAAACAGCCAGCAGCGGAGGCAATGCACCGCGTAGGCATACTTCAGATGTTAGGCATACTTGACACCCTCACAAGTATATACACGTGCAGGGAGTGTACTAGAAACATGCACAGTTTCCTGCGCTTTTCCTGGGTGCATTTCCGAGAAGGCCTGCATTTATACACCCACATTAGGGGAACACGAAACATTAGTGTGGCACATGTAAACGTAGCTGAAATTGCAGTAGTCGTCCCAGACCCACAAAAGGACAAAGGGACCGGTTATCTGAAACGTAGCACTTCCCACAGATATTCAAGGCGTAGAGTATGGTGGGTCCCCCTATACTATGCCTGTATAATGGTTGTTCTAGGTATATGTGAGGGAGAGAGTGGGGTAATTACGGGAGTTTGGCTTACCACTCAGGTATTCCAGGATCAGGTAGAGTTTGTGGTGTGTCTGGAATGCATAGTGGAGACTGACAATGGACGGATGCTGCAAAGAGAGAGAGAGACACGGTTTGAAAGATTTACCGTCAAAAGGAAGTGAATGTGTGTTGGTTAGGAAGTAGAATCTTGTTCCGTGCACAATTGCTGCCTTATTGCTAGCAGGTGCACCCCCCTCGTGTGTGCGGTGGTTGTTACAACAAGATGGAGACAAGTTGCTCCGAAAACTACAATTCGTTGTAAAGTTGGTAATAATATGTACATCATGTAATCTCGTTACACACATTAATGCGGTTGTGTAGCTGTATGCAAAATTGCTAAACTAAAACTATCGGCAGTCGTGTAAGTTACATGTAAAATCGGTATACACATCCACTGATGAATGGACAAAAATTTAAAAAAATCTACAGAGGGTAGGGGACACTGTAGCATACGGACCCACAGATTTTGGCTTATGCTCACTACATAGTGGGAGTAGTCAGCCCGTTTATACCTGTATTCAGCTAGCACAAGAGTGGACAAGGAGGGAGAGGGGGGAGAGGGAGGTGAAATTGCACGCCTGCTATCCACACACACTCCCCAAGTAGGAGAGCCCTCTAGCTATGTACTACAGTCACATCTTCTTATCTATGGATGGTGCACAAGCACTCACCCCCCACTCCCACTTCAGCAGTGGAATGTTGTTATAGGGAGTGTGTGCCCTGTTTGCCCACCCTCACCTTGATCGCCTCCAGGATTGACCTCTCTGACTTTGTATGAATCGTGTCCTTCTTGCTTCTGATTATGGCTGCCTGCACCCGGAAAAATAAACCGACTGAAAAAATATACTTATTGCCGCAAAAAAAGAGAGATTTATGAATGTACCTTCTTTAGGACTTTCATTGCGAAGATCTTGTTGGCGTCCTTCCCTGTGCGTTTCCTGACCTGAAAAACCTGGAAACAGACAGACGGCGTACAAATGGAGATCAGAGGAGCCAGTATAGACCATGGTTAAGTGCACTGTCGGCCCATTTGAGACTTGGGCCGTGCTCTAAGAGCGTCATTTGCTACAACCTCACTGAACAGTTGGACACAGATTGTACAAATTCGTGTAAAAGGACAATTTACAATGGCCATTTAGCTGTTAACACTGCGTGTTTAGCCATCAAACGTCACAGAGTAACAAATCAGATCTACAAATAAGGAGGTTTTCCTGTAATTCTGAGTCGATCAGTGACGTCCCTTTGGCAGAAGGTCCATTACGTAACCGTCTAGGTGGTATGACATGCCATCGAATTCCTCGCATTCCTCCCATACCACGGCTAGGCATTGAGCAGCCATTACGACAGGAAGCAAACCGGGACTCATACTGCACCATGCTACACTGGTCAAGTATTTACTTCAAAAGGCATCTCTGTGAATACTTGGCATCAAAGTGCCTCAGGCAATTCACACAAATTGATTCCTAGAAACGAATCTGCAGCAATTGGCTTTATGAGGACAAAGCGTTTGAGTCCACACGGACAGCTTTCAGGGTACCTTTCCGTAGCCGCCTTTCCCGAGCACTTTTAGGAGGTCGAAGCACTCCGGTCCGATCTTTTCAGACGTCGGGTTGACTGTTTCCGCTGAGAGTGTGAATTCTTCTCGGCTGAAAAACAAAACACAAAAAACAAGATTTCATCACGGGCATTAGCGTGTGTGCACTCTTTACTACATGGGGACTTTATTTACATCACACTTATTACCAACTGTTTCAATATCATAATCTTTCCCCATAATAATGTCCCCCCAAAGCACAACATGGATATGGGGATGAATAAGCAACATGACTAAGCTGAAAATGACTGGTATTGCAACCAGATTTGAAACAACACAAGAACTGACACCTCAGACACAACTGAGGGTCATTGAAACTGAACGGAATCAAGTTTGGGTGTCTGGCCTACATCTCTGGTATGCCTGGTATGGATCAATTATACAACCCAGCACTTGTGGAAGAGGATAAATTATGCACTGCATAGCCCATCAACTAATGTCTAATGCCATTAACTCCTACATAGACCTGCCCTCACACAGAAACTTACACACATGGGATATTATGCACACACTCTCCACTAGTTTATGGTCAGGTCGCAATCCATCAGTGTGGGCGTGGCGTTTGAAGCATGCACAACTACAGACTAAATTCTTAAGAAAGGGAGTTTGCTCCTGGACTTTGTGTGACGAGAAATTCACTATATTATTATCCACAGACTACTGGGCGGTCTAGCCGTAGGCTGCAGCTATGTAACAGTCACACATGAATAACAGTACGTCAACACGTGCAGCGACCGATAACGACGGACCGTTAGCTAGCGACCGTCGCCTCGGGATCTGCCCGCGACGCTTCCCCTTTCGGATACTTCAAACAAGGACGCCATCCCATTTGCTATCCCCTCAAGTAACAATGATGCACTCGATCACTCACTTTTCCTCCGGTGCGGGCATATTGTCGTCTTGCAAGTGAATCGGTTTAGGAGAGCTCTGTAAAAAGCATACAAAAATCGTTAAACCCCGACGATTACGCACAGAATCGCACTATATAGTGCGACGCTCCGAGGCTCTGCACATCAAATAAGCGAACTACCAAGACAATTTACAGTATGTCTATAGCTTACCTCTTCCTCCTCTTTGCAGACAAGGACAGAATCGGGCTCGTCTTCGGCGAGGCCGTCCAGCGAGAATTGTGAAGAGTCCGTCATCTTCTCGACGACGCAGTCACAGGGGAAGGGTGAGAAGGGTCCGAGCAGGAAGCTTCCGTTGCACCCCGGATTACTGCTGAGGATCTGGAGGTCCATTCACCTTTTGTGTGTGGTGTGGAGATGAAGAGATTCTGGGAGAAAAAGCGGTTATATTTGGCGGGTAGATATAGGCGGGAACACGCCCATCTTTTCCCGCCGCGCCGCACCCACTAAAACGCCGTGCGTCAACCGCAAATTGCACTAGTTTTGTTTGGAATGCGGATGCGATAACTGCATGCAATTAGCGCGCGCTCGGTACGCGCATGCGCATTGGTGGAGCAATCAGAGGATCGGGAGGACGAACGAGGAAAAGAATGGCTGCGACTAGGAGGCTAGCCAAGGTGAGCGTGAGACCACGTCTGGTTGCGTACACAATCCACAACTCGTCTCGATAGGCGTCTCTAAGGCCGCGGTAGCCGGTCAGCCGGTGCGGGGGAGCGAGGGAACGAGGGTTGGCTTCTGAAGATCGTGTTGTGCCTAGCCTAATACTTGTGGGAGTTCCTGCGGTGCTCTAATTAGGGTAGTAACCCCTTCGGCCTGGCCTCTGGCGCTGCACGTCGCAATCTACCCTTTCTATGAGGCATGTGACATGTGATGACTCTCCAATCTGTGTAATCCCTCCACAGGAACTAAAGGAGATCAGAGACGGCAACTCCAAGATATTCAGAAACATAATTGTCGACGAATCCAACATCTTGAACTGGCAGGGGCTGGTGGTGCCTGTAAGTTTGTGACTCACCCACCAACACACTTGTGACCCTGTCATTTTAGGACAATATTACATTTCCTCCGTATATGGGACTGTTAGTAGACAAGGATACCTGAAATTTAGCCAAATTTGCTCAAAAGCTCCTCCCCAAATGACCTGATTGGACGATTTGTCACTGTTGTCCAACTTGGGTTTGTAAAACGTGTATTATCTTAGTAAATGTGCTATATACCTTCTCCTAGTGTAGTACACACACTTGCACCATATACACAGTGTTTGGTTTTCACTATCATATTGTGGTGTTACGGATCAAGTATTGTATTGTGGTGCAGCTACACCTGTGTAGGAATGTGTGTACTATATAATACACTCTCGTTCTCTGTAGTTCTGTTACTATATGGACTCTGGTGAAGGTAGCCCTCATTCCAAGGCATTTTGAGGGAGAGGATAAGCAGCTTGCTCGGCTGGAAAAAAAATTTCGGATTTTGAGACATTTGCCCGTTTTTGTGGTAGAATCCCTGATCAGTTGGTCATAGAGTAAAATTTACCCCTTACCCCCCCCCCCCCACACCACACCTATCTCTGTCTCTCTCTGTTTTTACAGAATCAAGAACCATTCAACGGAGGTGCCTTCAAAATAGAGATCGTCTTCCCTGCAGAATACCCGTTCAAACCTCCAAAGGTAAATCAGGACGACCTAAATCTGTCCTGTAGCGGTAATCAGGACACTTATCAGGACGACCTAAACCTGTTTCCTGTAACAGTAATCAATACATTTTTTAAGACGGCCTAAACACCTGTCCTGTTATTTATGAACCTACCGTCATGTCTGAGTTTTGTTCCAGATTACATTCAAGACAAAGATCTACCACCCGAATATCGACGAGAAGGGCCAGGTGTGTCTGCCCATCATCAGCCCAGAGAACTGGAAACCGGCCACAAAAACTGATCAAGGTGTGTGCTCGAATACTCGGTGCTTCAGTGCCACATAAAACCACAGGTCCTCCCTGTTTTCCCCCGTCTTGAGAGAGAATGTGTGCAATTTGGTATTGGTTGCCTGTCCACTCTTGCTTGCATGCTCTCTGATTTGTAAGGGAGACTTTTGTATGCAAGGTAATCCCTTACGGTACATTTTTCCAAAAAACAATTAAGTCGTTCTCACAGTGTGATATAAAACTAATCAGAGACGTAGCTCTTCTCCTTTCGGAGAGTGACTGTTTCTTGTATCTGACACACACAAACACGGGAACAGGGGAGGCCCATAGTATATACCACAGCTACTTATATGCACCTAATGATGTGGTTTTAGCAGAATGAACATTACCTCTCACGCACACACACACACACACCAGTCATTCAGGCACTAGTGGCGCTGGTCCACGAACCGGAGCCGGAACATCCGCTGCGCGGGGACTTGGCCGAGGAATTCACAAAGGACCGTGCAAAATTCAATAAGAATGCCTTAGAGTTCACGAGGCAACACGCAGAGAAGAGGCCAGCAGACTGACGGCAATGGAACACGGCCTGTGTCCTCTTAGCACCATTGACTTTGCTCTGTTCGTAGAGCTATATATGTCGTACTTGTTGCATACATATTATCATAATCTTGCTACATAGTATAATTATTATACCTGTATGTTGTTATTCACATGCATTAGTGCCATACATGCACTGCTTGCTAGCTCTGATCGATTGTACTAGGGTGTGCACTTATTGGAATTTCTAATTTTTTGTGTGACCACGCATTAAACCATCCGCAGAAAGCATTCTATATTTTGCCCACCATAGCTGATCCGTGAGCAGTACAGTATATTTGGCTAATACAAAGCAAGGGCCGCTGGCATGTTGAGGAAGTCTATGGTAGCAGGTTTGATACACACATCGTCACTGTATTATTATCACATAGCCGTGAGTGCTGTGATATGTATACATTTCGTTCTAGACATCATGATCAGACGCTAACTGCAATGTTTTACACAAAATCCGAGCCTTTATGAATATCCTTGTTCAGAGCAGGCAGCACCTAAATAAAAGAAGGGAGAGAGGGAGGAGCGAATAAGAGGAGAAGGATGAGGAGATAGAGAGAGAGAGAGGAGAGGGAAAGAAATGTGGGGAGTAGGAAAGAGAGGTGGAGAGGAAAGAGAGCAGGGGAACGAGATTGAAACTGTTGGTGATAAAAATCATAAACAGGTGTGTGATGACGATTAGCCCGGTTTGTTATCAGTTTCAATCTCTCCCACAAGGACGCATTCCTCTGGACAATGAATAGGTATGTATCTGTATGTTTATTGCCTTGGACCTCGCCCCATCCAACAAGTCAGTTACGTCACACCTTACAGGCATGTAGCAATGAGACTAAATAAATATCTAGGAATGTAAACAGGAGATGGCCTATAGCACCAAATTTTCACGGACTAGCAAGATATGCAGGTGATCGTTTTAGCTACATAGGTATAATATAACTATATGCCCACTAAGAGCATTGGCTATTTCAGCAAATCTGCGTTGACAAAAACCACACACCACACACACACCGATCGAGAATACATTTGGTGGCAAAGTTAAATGAACTCACCGACTGTCATTACTGCTAGTCTAGTCCCTACTTCAAAAATATTAAAACTCTCAAGATTCACTCGTAATACACAAGGTTTTGCAACGATATTTGCAAACGAAAGGGCCCACCTCTCCTTCAAGCTTTGATTTCTCGTAGTCTGAGAGAGAGCCAAGTCCCAGGTTTTGCTCCAGACCGTTTTTGCCGAGTCGCCATGGAGTTGCGAAATAGGGGGCGTCGGTCACGTCCGACTTGACGAATGTACACTCCACCACATCTGGACTGCCACTCATTGCTTTGAGGAGCTAATATAGGGAGAGAAGATGGGGAGTAATGAGAGATGGAGGGGGAGTAGGTATTGGTATTAAGGGGTTTATGACGAACAATGGGGCAGAACAAGTTTGGTATTTACTCCATTGTAGGTGTTGGGGGAGTTGCTCCACAAACGTGTGAATCTAGCAACTGAAGAGCTCAATTCACACCACCCCCTTTCCCAGCCCATTGTGAACAATGTATCCCATTACCAGCAGAGACTGTGCCATGTGGAGCCCACATGGCATGGCCAGTGTGTACGGTTAATACTAACACTGAGAACGAATCTGGCTCCAGCATAGGCCATTGACAGAGTGGCAGAACCCTGTAACGGGGAGGGAGAGAGAGAGAGTGAGGGGGGAGAGAAGGGAGAGAGAGTGAGGGGGGGAGAGAAGGGAGAGGAAAAATGTGAAAATCCCACTCCAAAGGACTATTGTCAGCTTACTGCTCCAGCCTTAGCATTGACAACTTCGGTGCCGGCGTTCTGTATGCGGTCGGTCAGTGCATCCAGTTCTTCGGTCGTGAAACTAACACTTGGAGTGGTCTGTGAGTGACACAGTAAACGAGCAGTCATTTCACCATTTACGAATGAAAGAGCTTTGAAATTGGGTCAATACTTTCAACAATTAAATTTTAGTGGCTTCCCCGAAAGAGCGCTCTGCGTAATTTGGCAGTGGTGCACAGCGATTCTGATCATGACCACCAAATTGCCAAATGTATTGATTGCTGCCAAGATTCTAGTTACCACATGATATAATTAGGAAATTTTTTCTTTCCTGATTTGATGACAAATGACAATGTTGCTGAGAAAACATCCACAGATTGCTTTCCCGTAATACAGAGGCCCAAACCCACAAATAATGGACAAATCTCATACCACACAATTCATGGAATATATCTCCATCATACATTATAATACAGTAGAACGTATGAACAAGGGACGCTTTGTGGCTAATGATTTTGTCCCTTGTAGAGAGGTCGTCCCTATCTCAGAGGTCAAATAATACACCAAAAGTATTAGCATGGAGCTGAAACAAGTGTCCTTTGTAGAGAGGTCGTCCCTATCTCAGAGGGTCCCTTATGGGATGGTTCCACTGTAGACATTTTATCCACTGAACGGTACAGTATATACCTCCCTCATACAACAGTAATTACAGGTTACCTGAGAGAGAAGAGGGAGAATGGTGACCCCGGAGTGACCTCCCACCACGGGGACAGTCACCGTGGACACGTCCAGGCCTTTGGCGTCTGCCACAAACTTGTTGGCTCTCACCACGTCCAGCGTCGAGACCCCAAACACACTGAAGACACAGAGGGGGAAAGAAACGGGGGAGGTGGGTTTTAACACTGTGCAGGCAAAGAAAGCCCAAGCTAGTTTCCATTTGACTTGGAGGCAGTCGCACGCATCCTGCAGCCTGAAACAAGCCTAGTATCCAATGCAAAAGGAAAACTACAGTAGAGTGCAACACTTCCAAATATTCTGAAGTTTCACGGAACTTTGGCTAACTATGCCCCTACCACACTAAAGGTCATTTAGACTGGGTATGTAGTACGTGTGAAACTGCAAAAAAATAGTATGCAACCTCAAAAAATAAAGAGAGTGGTGTTTTAAGTATGTGATAGACTGACCGGCGAGGGTCATAGCAGCCTGCCTTCTCGAGAACTTCAGAAGCAATGGGGACAGTAGAATTGACTGGGTTGGTGATGATACAGATCATTGCCTCGGGACAGCTCCTGCAAACAACAGCAACTTTAACAGGGCGAAAAACTTTCATGAATGCATTAAACTTTGTTCATGGTGCCATCAGTGCTTTTTATTGCTTTTATACGAAAGTCTTAATTGATTGAGTTTTATTCCAAAGAGGAGAAATAGTGGCGGCGTTTTTTTTCAGCAAAGAACAATAGAGTTTTAGCATGCTGGTGTTTTCCAGGGGATTTCGTACCTTGCACAGGCCTGCACCAGATTCCGGACAATGGAGGCATTAGTGTTGAAAAGATCGTCTCTAGTCATACCTGCCAGGAAGGAGTGAGGGAGGGAAGGAGTGAGGTAGGGGATGAGTGAGGGAGAGAAGGAGTGAGGTAGGGAAGGAGTGAGGTAGGGGAGGAGTGAGGGAGGGAAGGAGTGAGGTAGGGAAGGAGTGAGGTAGGGAAGGAGTGAGGGAGGGATGGGAAAGAGAGGAAGAAGGGAAGGAGAAGTAGAGAGAGGTGTATGGAGGCAATAAAAGGAGATATAGAGACAGGGAGAGAGAGACCTGGTTTGCGAGGGACTCCAGCCGGAATAGCGACGACATCACAATCTTTCAGACACTCGTCCAACTCCTCGTCTCCCTGGTAACCCTGCACCTGCATTCCCACAAGAAATTCAAACACTCAAATAGAGCATTGTACAGCGAGTATTTACCGTAGACTGTGTCTCGATATGGCTGAGGTCTGCAGCCACTCCTGGTGTCCCCACAATGTCATAGAGAGCCAACTGACTGACAGAGGAGCTCTGTTTCAGCAGCAGCGACATCGGCTGGCCTATACCACCTGCCGCCCCCAGCACGGCGACTCGGTGCCCACGCTGGCTCGGAGTAGAGAAATGGAGAGAAGAGAGGGTGGCAGCGGTAAGTGTGATGGTTTCCCTACTGCCGTACCTGGGAAGAGGAGGAGAAGTTCCTGTTAGCTGCGCGAAGGCAACTCGTAGAACCCCTGAGAACGGCTCTGGACAGCATTTTCTCTTCTTCGTTCAGAACAGCTGAATGACCTTTGGTGTACCGGCGCCTCCCACGTGATTTTGCCCGTGTATCACGTGTTGTCATGGCAACAGTGTATCTCAGCTGACAACCAACAGCCAGGCTAAATGTCGCTGCAATCAGCCGGTACCGTTCTCTGCGAGCCGACCCGTCTCTACAACATCCTCACACAGGCAAGAGAGCACCAAGATTGGCACCCATTACGTCGTCTCTTTCTTCCGTCTCTCTCTGAACAAACAGTGCGACAGGTCTCCAGCTGTGGTGGATGAGACCTACCTCCTACTGTTGGGTACGTAGGACTGTGTACATTACTGAGGCTGTTTATCTACGGCACACTCCGTCCATTTAGACACTAGGAGCAATGATGACTACAACGAAGGACACATTCAACTTGCCAAGCTGGCAAAAAAGAGCACCACCAATAACGACGACTCCAAGTACAGGATTCCATTTGGTGCTCACCTCCCCACCTGTCTTCACTGTGTGGTCTATGACGGCAATACTGTCTCAGTCATTGAAGACAGTTAGTATGAACCATACCTCATTACATACGTAGTACCTATAATTATACATACGTATTTGTTGCCAAAGCAGGAAAGGGTGCTATTCCTTTGTCATGTGTGTGTGTGTGTGTGTGTGTGTGTCTTTAGCTCCAGCCACTCGACTGGCAAACCAGCTAGCAGCCAGTGGCAACAAAAACCCAGTCCTCGTATTGAAAGGTGCGTTTTACATGTACTACACGTGTGAGTGATGATGATATAGTCAGAGAGCCTTTCTGCAGGTGGATATGAGAGATTCTCAGCAGAGTATCCCTTCCTGAGAACACAGAAAATAATGTACACACCAATGGTATATACGTAATATTTAACTACTGTTCAGTGGGAAAATTTCAAGGGGGGAAATAATAATATGAGTGAATTTCGCCAGCTCTTTAATGTTTGGGCATTTGGGTATATACCATTTCAGAGTTGCGTAAACTGTTATGATTTGTGAAATTGTACCAAACTGCTACGTTTTCCCCTTAAATTTTGTCACTGTGTTATGGTAATAATCACAGGAGCTGAACAATCTGCCGTTCTATCCCTCCGAAATCATGCCGCTGTTCCTGTATCTCGGAGACCACAGACACGCCTACAACGCCTCGCTGAACTATGACCTCAAGATACACACCCACGTTAGGCTGGGTAACGAGCGGGAGCTCCCCCCTGCCCTCCCCGAGTCAACCGAGGAGCTCCACGTTGACGTGGAGGACGCGCCACAGTCGGACTTGGGGTCTCACTTCGGCAAGATTATCGAGTTTATCGGTAAGAACGTGAGGCGTCAATCTCGTGAATACTGTATGCAGTGTAATATACGTGGAGCTCCTCTTATCGTCATAGTATTATATATATATATTTATATATATATATATAATATATACTACATAATGTGTGCAGAGGATCATCGTAAGAAGTCGGAGCGTGTGTTGGTGTTCAGTGAGCTGGGAATCAGTCGCGCTGCCACTGCTGTCATGGCCTACCTCATCCACAGAAACAAGTGTAGCTTCAAGGTACGCCTTCAGAACAGTGTATAATCAATTGGAGAACTGTGTATCTTGGACAGTTGATATGTGCAGCTTCTAGTAAGATAGTCTAAGCCCATAAGCATTGGTGGTGGTGTTTGCGTAGCCCAGGGATGCAAAAGCAAAGCTTTGATGTGTCCCTAGTCGTTAGAGCCAATTAGGAGAGTCCCATACAGAAACCAACCCACTTCCTGAGCTCATTGACCGACAAAGGAACCAAGGTCGCCAGATGAAAGACAGATAGAGGAGTAGCCTGTTCTACAGCGTTGCCTAGCCAGACATCTCTGGCTTCACAGAGAACTCGTTTGTTCATACCCTCCCCCTCCCCCCCTCTTCCCAGGAAGCCTACAGTCGTGTAGAATCGTGCAGACAGCAGATCCGGCCACTGGCAGTGTTCAAAGACCAACTGGTTCAGTGGGAGGCACGGGTTCTGAGACCAACACACACCTAGCACCATGATGCCACTCTCCACACACTTTCTCCTGCATAATACTCTCTGTTATATACACATTACATCATGCATAATTGCAAAAGGTTCCTCCCTCCATGTGAAGGGCTGTTGTACAACCATCCCATATTGTTACATAACACAGAGTCTATGAGTGCATGTCAAAATTCAAGCATGCATGTGTCTCAAGAGTTACATAAAGCCAGGACAACACTGTTGCACATAATTATGCCACATTGTTTATTACACAGCAAAAGATTACGCTTGTGTTTGGCTTGCGTCAAGTGACTTTCTGTTCAAATCTTGTCTTCATGTACAACAGTGGCAAGTCGTGCATGGCACGGCACTGCCAGAGATATGCACACAACAAATGGTAAATGAATGATAACACCGTCGATATGACGGCTGGTTGGGGGCACAAAAATCAAGAAAAGGAATCAATCGACAGAGGGAGACGGGGAGAGAGAGCAGTGGATACACGGATTAGTAATGCCAAATGATAAAGGAATACTGCCGGGCAAAAACAGACAAAAACACGGGAGATTTGTGCAGTGATAGCCAAGAGTCACTCCTTCAGTTTCTTTGACTGGCCATTGGAGAAAACCCACACTGTGTCACACGAGAATCAGTCGATAAGAGGAGAGAGAGAGAAGGGTACATTTTGGGGCTGTGGTAGGTGGTAATGTTTCTTGACTTGTCTTTGATTGAAGATGTCGTCCTTGTCTCAAGAATTGTGGTGAACCATGCATCTGTCAGTCACTCTCTCACAGAGGGCTGGACGGTCAACAGACGACAAACGGTACACACGAGAAGCTAAACAAAGCTGCAAATACCTACAGCAATTTGCACACACACACACACAGAGACAGACTAACAGGGTGAAAGGTGCGGATGAGGGGAAAACAATCGGTTGTAGTCACACACACACACACACAGTGCAAGAGTCTTTTCAGAAGAAAAATCAGTTTGTAAAGGTGTCCGACCATCACTGAAGCGGTGACGAAACACAAATCAGTGATAATTCAACACACACACAAAGGGTAAGTGGCAATACAATGATAGGGGCATTTCATAAAGGGTTGAATGAAGCAAGACACTGGGGGCAGACAGATTACACAATACACTGGTACTGAAACAACTGTAGTGTGCTCTAATATGCAATGATGACAGGGGGTACACAACAATTATACAGCTGCAACAGTGTTCTTGTGCAAGGGCTCAGACGAGTAATAATGTCAGGATACACACACCAAAACATACACACGCAGAGAGAGTGATCAACAACAACACAACAACAAAAGAGAAATAAATAGGTGTTTTCGATACACTCGATCGGTGCAGAGAAGGACGGAAAATGAGAACCGAAGACGACGATAAAACGACAGACACACACGAAGCCTTCAGCAGCAGAGGAGAGCAGCAAGACATTCGTGGAGAATTAGACCCTAAATCAGCAAACTCTTTTTTCGGTGGAGGTGGTGGGGTGACGATAGTGTGGTGGGAGTAAAAAAGTTTTTCTAAGGACGCGCCGGCGAGGCTGCCGGAACACCTGGCAAACAGCTGGGGAAAAGAGAAGAGGGAGGAGAGAGAGAGAGAGAGAGAGAGAGAGAGGGAGTATACATGTGTCTAGGTAAACTGCTGGGTTATAACTCTTCAACTACGGTACAGTGTGTGTGTGTGTGTGCATAAAAATAGCTTGCGTGGACACAAACATAGCCCACAGAGGAAATGACATGTTGTTTCACCATGTACGTACACTTCGCCCACTAACACAAGTTATTAGCACAAAACACACAAACAGTACAGCACACACGCACACACACACACACACACACACACACACACAGAGGGAGAAAGAGCTAGTGGACATGTGGTGGTGTGTATAGGAGAGATGGCTGGCTTGCATATGTAGCAATATATACCTCTGAAAACGTTGGAATTGTTCCGAGTTTGGGTTGATGAAGACCTGCGGCCGATGCGGGTGTACCATACGGATGTAGTAGTGGAGCTCAGCTGTAGACACAAGAGAAGCAAGAAGTGGATAAGAGGGTGAGAAAAATAGGGAGAAAGAAAGTATGTCGTTCATGCTGGCAATCACTGTTTACACTAACCTTCCTCCCCAATCCCAGCTATCATTAGATTTACCCTGGGGGCCCCCTATCATTAGATTACCCTGGGGGGCACCTATCATTAGATTACCCTGGGGGGCTCCTATCATTACACCACTGAAGAACCATCTCACCTTTGGCCTTGAAGAGTGTGGTGAGCTCTCTCTCGTAGCTGGGGTCAAATCTCTTGCTGGCCAGAGGCTCCAGGTCAGTGCAGTACTGGCGGGAGGCGGCCCCGGATCCGTGACAGCAGGAGCAGAGGAACGTGTGGTAGCGCATGCGCCCGTCCTCCAGGTAAGGGTGGTCAAGTGCATCCACACACGATATTCTCTTTGACTGGAGGGAGGGAGGGAGGGAGGGAGAAATAATGGTGAAGGTCGCACTCCACTATATAAATAGCTACAGCTCAAAAGTCCACATTGTATTTATGGATACACGGAGCGTATTCACAGAGCGGGGTTAGAGCGTGTGCTAGTAGCTGTAACGACTGGAGATACCAGTGTACTATATGGAAAGCCGTGAATAGTACACTCCCTCCTCCAGATACCTTGGATCTGAATGGCTCTATGAGTATTATGCAGTGTACTAGGTTTTGGTACTACCTTTTCCTCACCTGCTAGCCTCAAGGGAGAACCTATATAAGTACAGCAGGCCAAGAAACACACTAAAATGTGTTTGTAAACTACTCAATTTAAGTGACCAATGTTGATACTAGGAAACCCTGTATCCTAATCAGCAAGAGGATACACAATGCATGCTGCTCTGCACACAACTCCATGCTGCAATCCCATTGCAACATGTGCACCATGCAGTAGTACTGCGTGCTGTGTGTGCTGTGACACCTGCCAATGTTCTGTGGGCTATTACATAAACTACAAGGAAGTGTCATCACTAGATCTAGAGACAAAAGAAGGAGAGCAGCAGTGTTGGGTCAAAGGGAGAGAAATCACAACCAACCATCTACGAGATGCACTACATTTTACACAGGAAAACGAGATTGGGGTGTGTGATTGTTGCCTAGCGCCTAAGACAGACACATGTTGACATGTGGTGGAGTCTGTAGAGCATACATGTCTTGACGTGATTTAGTAGACTGCTGGAGCCAGCAGAACCCCGCCCCACTAACAACTGCCCTATAATTCACTACCTTCGACAGTTTTACAAAATAAAAGCTAGAAAGAAAAAGCCCATTTTGTGAGCTGTGAGCTAAAAGAAAACAACCATTACAGAAAACAGATTTTCTATGAAATTTGTTATTGCACAGTGCACCCTGGATGACTGTGTGGTAAAAGAACAAGTAAAATTATAGAGGTGTGAGTGTCTTACAGGGTTGAAGACCAGCATTTGAGAGAGGAGGTGGACTGCTCCGTGTGACACAGTCGGAGAGAGAGCGTAGAGCTTGCTGAGGGCCCGAGGCTTGGCCTGAGAGAGAAGGTTCTTGACTGCGTGGCGAGAGGTGACGTGGGCCACGTCTTCTCGACTCGGGGCTCCCAGGATGTCTGTTATCATCTCCAGCTAACGAGGGGGGCAGAGGGGAACGGGGAGGAGGAAGGAGACAGAGAGGGAGTGGGAAGAAGGGAGGGAACGGGGAGAGTGGATAAGAAGGTATCTGGTTACTCCGGAGGCATTCCATTCCATGTACATGCATGCAATGTTGAAAGTTAGGGCCAAAAAATGCCACCTCCAAACACACCCCCATTGAGTGGCCCAATCTGGTGTAAGGTGCATATTCCCCACACATTCCAGGGCCAGCCAGGAATATCAGGTAGACCACACTCATACTATATCTCCCTCCCACTTCCTGGGCATGCTGGAGTTCCCCACATCCACTCCACATGCCCCAGCCCCACCACTCTGCCCACTCACTTACCCAGGCCAATGGGTATTGTCAGCCAGCCAGCCAGCCAGCCAGCCAGCCAGTACTAGGGTAATCCAACCAACTGTTCTTTGTACTCTACTTCACTAGGACCACATTACAAGGGAGGGGAGGTTTCATTTCAACCACAGAGTCAATAGAACAACCACTGAAACAGCGGTTCACCCACAAGAGATAGAAGCACACACCTGTGCAGTTGGGTTGGAGGCTTCAAATAGGATTCTCCTGCCGAGCAGCTCTGCAAAGATGCAACCGACAGACCACATGTCTATGGCCGTGTCGTAGTGCTTGCAGCCTGCGAGGAGCTCCGGAGCACGGTAGTACTGCGTCACTACCTCCAGTGTCATCGGGGTGTTGCGGTCCGGTTCGATGGCACGGGCGAAACCAAAGTCGCAGATCTTTAGCAGACAGTTGCTGTTCACGAGGAGGTTCCCGGGTTTCAGGTCTCGGTGGATCACGCCAGCAGAGTGGAGATATTTGAGACCTTGGGGAAGAGAGAGGGAGAGAGGGAGGGGGGAGAAGAGAGGGGAGGGAGAGATAGAGTGTTGATAGTGTGGCAGTCTGGCCCGTTTTTCTCAGTTGTGAATAATGAGGAGAATGGGGTGGGAAGGAGGAGGCGAAAAATGGCCACAAACCCACCAACAAGTTGATAAGACTAGCCAGCTGCAGCCTAAGCCTGCTAATGTGTGCAGAGAGCTAGAGAAGGGGAAGCAAGCTGGGCTACAGGAAGCAGCAGTCTGAATGGCAGAGTGGAGGTGGGCAGGCAGTGCTAGCTGACAACGCCACCAGGCTCTAGCAGGAAGTGAGGCAAACCACTGTCCAGGACAGGGGTGCCAACCAGACATCAGCCTCCATGCCTTCCTTGGAGCCCATTCACACCACACACAGTAAGAAACTCTCCCTCTTTTACACTGCACACCAACTCTGCTAGGCTACAAACAGTGAATGAAACTGTGCAGCATCATCTACTATACCTCTCAATACTTGATAGACGAAAACCTTGACATGGTCCTCTGTGAGCTGTTGTGCTGACACTATTATCTGGTGGAGATCACTCTCCATGAGAGGAGACATGATGTACCTGCAGTGGAAGTAAGCGAGGGTATGCAGTAATTACTTCCCAATTGCTGGCAGTGCCCCATTAATCAACACTGCTAAAAGACAACAGACCCAACTATAGTGCTAAATGCCCCTTTGGCTAAGAGCTCACAACAGATCCCTGCACATGTGCAACATGTGCTCCCTGGGCACAACCTAGTGCACACGACACAAGAAAATGGAGCAAAGTTGGCAGAGGACACACCCAACGTGACATAAGCATCGCCCTCATAATATCCTATTAGAGAGTCAAAGAACAACCACGACCCCCCATGACGCAGCTACACCATAATAATGGCCCAGTCAACACAAACAGTGCTCACAAACGATGTAAGCATGCATTCGGTGCAGGACAATTTCCCAAGTATTCCAACAACGAAATGAGCTCATCTATACAGACCAGCATCAGTAGCCATGCCAAGTGTATGCCGAAAATAGCGTGGCTATTTTTAGCCTATGTATGTGTATACACAGCGGACATTATCTATGTATACAGCTACAGGGAGATGGAGGATGGGTGACTTACACATCAGTAAAGTGCTCTAACACAGGTGGTTGAATGAGATCAGTGGCAGACAGCAACTGCAGGTAAAAAAAGATGACGGTGCAAAATTCAAAACTATGCGGAAAAAGTCGTACATGGTCTGCATTTCGTGTACATGGACAAACAGAATTAAAGTGGACATTGCAATCGTAGCCACAGGTAGGCAGACAACAATGTATTGAAGTGATGTGGGCATGTTATGGATGTAACAATGGAATGAATGGAATTTGTAGCACCCTGAAAATGAGAGGGAGTAGATCTATCAGTGGTAGGTGCTTTAGTCACATTCTGGTAACCATGCGTGTGGATAAAGGGATGGGTGTAGGATAAGGGGAAAGGATAAGATGGGGGATAGGGAGGGAACAAGACTATGAGTGGTGAGAAAACGGCAGTCTTGCACATCGTTCAGTTGACAGGGACAATGAATACAGGCTTTGTTGCCAACTATAGCTCTGGTCTTTAGCAGCGAATGCTTTGAGCAAATGGACTGAATTTGTCGGCTCGAGATGTCGTCCAAGAGCAAGTTAACCACAAGTCTGAATTTGGACTACATAAACGGCATTCTGGTAACCAACAAACACACAATAGGATTGCAAACAGGTGTGTCGAGGACTGTAGCCCTTTCCCAGCCCATCTTAACAATGCACACGGCCCCTTTATTTGTAGCTGGTAATGACAGTAGTGTTGTTGATGGTAGTACTAAGAAGGGTAAGCATTTTCCCTAGTGTATTGTGGAGGGGAAAACGTTCAAAGCTCCTTTAATTTGTGGTTTGTAATGAGAGCAGAGGTGGTTGTAAGCTTACGTTCTCATTGTCCAGTTCACACAGGATCTTGACTTCTCTGAACGTTCTAATGCAGCCGAGCAGAGACTGGTGGATGCTTGGAATCTTCTTGAGTGCCGCTCTCTGACCTGTCCTAGAGTTTACCACCGACCTGAAGGAAGGAGAAGAGGGTGGGAGAAGAGGGAGGGAAGGTGGGAAAGAAGAGAGGAACAGAGGGAGGGAGGGAGAAAAGGATGTTTGTAGCAGCACAAGCAGTTGAAAGGCACTCAACACTCCCACCATGTCACAATCACTGTATTTGTGTACTTGCAATAGAGTCTTCCTGGAAACTATAGACTGTTGGGAAATGAGCTTCAAACTCCCCAACTACCCTTATCCAGCTTTTGATTGACCAATCAAGGGTTTGTAGTGGCATGGCAGGCCAAAGATTCCTGGTTCAATCTTAGGATGCCCCAGGTGACCTTCTTGGCTAACCAGAGATAAGACTAACCACCTCACCACAATACTACAGCTGGTAGGTTCAGCTGGAGTCACTGTGCCAGTCAGTGGGCGCTCCTTCTAGTGTCCGTGTAAACCGGGGCACACAACGTGCCAGAAGCGAATAGGGCAAAACCTCAAGCCAGAGCGAGAGAAGCTCTTTTCGGGTAAAAACCGACCCTCCCCCCCAAAAGACACGGTGTTTGCGTTTCTACAAGTCTCTCTAACGTGTCTAGCTGCATGTGTACTTACCAGACTACACCAAAGGATCCGTAGCCTATGGGTTGCTCTGGGTTCACGGTTGTGACCGGCTGTTGCGACGGGAGCGAGAGAACGGTTCTTCCCGCCGCGAAAGAACGCGGGCTCATCAGAACGTGGTGAGGGTGGGTCAGGGGAGCGACCATGGGGGGAGGAGGCTGCGGGGCAAGGAAAGCCGCGGCCGAGGACGCTAGCGCTTGTCCGAGGCTTCCCAGTCCGCCGTCTCCCGCCGTACCGACGGGGGTAGGTCCGTGGTGGAGATGATGATGAGCGAGAGCGTGGCTTGACACGCTTACACACGATCCGCTGACGTTCGGGAGGTGCTGGTGATGATGGTGCCAGTGCGGCACAAGAGAGCCGACCTGGTGGGCCGAAGCCACGGCTGGGAAGGCCGCGAATACGTGACTGTGAGCCCCGCCTGCCGGCCAGAAGGCAGCTGCCGCGGCAGGGTGTTGCACGGACACCATCTCTTCACAGATCTTTACAGCTAGTCTGAGTCTTGTGCGAGTTCGATTCTTTTACCCGAGCTGTCTTGTTTGCTGATTGTTTGCCGTAGTGGACACTCCAGGTGCGAGAAGTGAGTCGAGAGAGAGGAAAAGAGGAGGGGTGAGGGAGAAAGGGAGGGGGAGGGTTAGACGGTTGGAGAGCGGGGCTCCACGAAAAGGTCGTACGTAGTCTCAGCAACGCAGCATCTTGACCGACTCTACACTACGACGGACAGAAAAGTGGTATTACAGACTTCTAAGCAACTTTCTGCTGGTACTCGGAGTGCCGTTAGACTTGAGGGAAAGCTCTACAGCTTCCCACTTCCAAGCGCTAACTGCGCACGACACCGATAACTGGACGTTGCCGCATTCGTAACGCGTTTTCGCTCCCCAGCAACGTTACGTCACGGCACATGATATCACCTGAAACTCACGCGACCACTTGCGCCGTAGTTTACTCCGGAGATCCGCCCGCTGTTCTCCGTCTGGTTTCTCTTGTGCTTGGAGACCGCACTGCACCGCACGTCCCCTCTCAGGTAGAGCTGCTGCTGGGCACTGCTGCTTCATCTATGCGCGCCTCTTTCACTCCCCAGGTCGCGTGTGTTTCTCGTGAGATGACTCTGCCTCCCTAAACTGCCTCAATCACTTTGTCTCTGTCAAAAAAGGTGCTGTGTCTGCGTTTTTGGGCCCCGACGTCGACATGTCATCGAGAACTGCAGCGGAACAACCCTTTCAGGTCGTCACGCAGAAAAGACCCTCTGGCCAAGGTAACAGCAGTCTAGTGTACAGTGCCTGATATTCTGTCGTGTTAGCAACCAATTTTCACCTCTCCAGCTCGGAAAGTCTCGAATCGAGACAGACCTCCCATACCTCGCAGTAGCAGTGAGGAGAATGGTCCGGGGAACAGTATTACCACCGCCGGCTCTTCTGGTGGGGCGAGTGGTGGTCGCAAGAGACACTCCAGAGACGGAGGAGGGAAACATTCGGCCTCTCGCGGCGGTGGGGGTGGCTCGTCAGTGCAGGGGCGAGGGAAGGATGCGGGGGAAACGGACGGAGGAGGGGAAGGCGGGGCAGGAGGGAATAGGGGAGGGGGACACGCTAACAGGCACAGTTGGGACCCGGAAACTGCCCAGCGGTATCAGAGCGGCGGCGAAAAGATTGAGCGCTCGCAGTCGGCTCGTTTCGACAGGGTTGCCACGGCAACGGACACAAACAACAGGTTTGAGAGATTGAATCCAGATGCAGAGACACCTGGGGACCAGTCGAAACCCTCACCTGCTAGTGGTGTCGGTCGGAGGAGGAGGAGGAGGAGGAGGGAAAGGGAGGAAGAGGAATTCACGGAGTGCGTCTGGAGGGTCTTCGTACAGGTCTCGATCTCCGAAACGGAGGTCTGGGAAGGAGGGTGGGAAGGGAGGAGGAGGAGGGGGCGGGGGAGAGAAAGAAGGAGGGAAAGAGAAAGAGAGCACTGCCGCTGTCGTCAGTTGCGAGCTGGAGTGGGACAGCGGGTCGCATGGTGAACAAGAACCTGGGGAATTGATCATAAATGGAGGGGTCTCCCCGGCAAAGGAGACACTGCTGACAAAGCAGGCGTCACTGGAGTCGACAGCTTCGTCAGTGGACAAGACGTCTGGAGCCAGTGCCCAGGGTGGGAGTGGGGAGGGTGGGGAGGAGGGAGAGGAAGATGGAACTCTCACCAAGACGGGAGAGAAGGTGGGGAAGGATGGCGCGGAAAGTGAGGAGTCGACGACGCAACCACGGCACACCTACACAAGAGTGAGTGACACAGTGACATGCAGAACACTGTCTTCTTGTACACATCTTCATGTGCACGTTATTGTGTATTGTACGTGTCCATGTTGGATATGCGTCTGTTCGTTTGCTTGATTGTGTTGTTCAAGTCTGAGGCTCTCAATAGTCTCCAGCTTGTAATTGTGTCTAGTAAGGTCCGACAGGCCCGTATTGAAACATACAATAGTGCAAGCTAGTGGCTTTTTTTGTCAAATGTGTGTCCAATGCCCTAATTTTAGAATGGTTAACCTTTAATTGCTACGGCACCATTTTACAGCAATGGATATTGCATTGTAGTTGGACATAGTGCGTACATGCGTATTTACATCAAGCGATAGATACAGAGTCAATTGTACTGTGGTGTATGTATGTAAGGCCACCCAGTCATCGCAGGAAGGGTGGTGGATATGTTATTGTCTTTGCTCTCCCTCCCTCTGCCAAAACCTCCACACCAGGTCCAACTGCTGGCACTAAAAGACCACACGCTGAGTCAGAAAAAGCCAGAGAGTCTGCAGGGAAAATTTTTCAGGTATATACTGTATGTATACGTCGTCTATTCAATGAGTGTATAGTTAAATCATTAAGTTTAACTGTTGCTTTTGGCTTGGGGCATGGTTTTGGACACGAAATTTGTTACCCAATTAAAATTTTTCTCTACAAATTTTCCTAGTGCATACAATTCAGTTCTTGGGTTAATGGTGCAGGCCAAACATTACACAAGTCGATATTTGCACAATATCTACGTATGCCCATGGTCGCAGGCAGGGGAAGTGGTGTGCTGAGGCCTGGCTAACTCCTCAATCCTCCAGCGAAGAAACAGCAGAGTGAGTTGCATACAAACCTGTTGCAGTTTTTTTGCAAGTAGTATGAGCAAATTGTAGGGTGTGTGAATTATAATAATGAATGCCCTTGGCCGCGTTTTAAAAATGATTTTTTTGCCGACGAATGTATGTGTGAAGAATGTTGTCTGGTGTGCTAGGAGGCCGTGGTTCCTGGGTGGCTGCGCCATCTGTCTGTAATCTGTTAGACTAACATGTTTGCATGTACACATTTGACGATAGCAACAAACGACATATTGGCTTTAATTTGCCCTGCGGTCCAATGGCAGCACTGAGCATACATTAGCTGGGAGTTTGGGAGTTTTCCGTAGATATTTAGCCGGGTGAAAATGTTCGTTAATGCAAATAGAAATTTCACAATGGACGCAGGAACTACATACCCCACTTATATACCAACGCATATGGACACACTTTGTACTGTAATTTATCCAATAGTAAGTAATTTGTTGGCCAACAGTATAATTACTTAAGAAGTTTATATGAGTAGTTTTGTGGAATGAGATTTTACTTTTAGTGAGGTCATCATTATTAATGAAATTCTCTGATGCTAATGTAGGCTGGAGGAAGGGGAGACGGGAGAGACAGCTGTGACTGGGAAAACTCTGCCGAAATTGAAGAATCCAACGACGCTCTCCATCATTAGGGAGCACGGTTAGCCACCCTTTTACACATCTGTCTCTCACCAGAGGGTCTTATTGGCGAGCGAGCCTACATAATATGTGTTAATTGTGTGATGTTCCATTGTATGTAGCAGTGACTGGTGTCGACAACGCTCCGCCACAATTCGTATACACAAACATAACGTACAGCGGTTGGAGGGTGGCTTTGCTCTTCACAACCAGTGTTGTATTCTATGATCAGCTCTAATGGCTCTTGACACACTGTGCATCAAGTCTCATACATATATACACCCACGATGCATGTTATGATGAAACAATGCAGGGTGTTCAATTTCTTGATAGGGATGGCCATCACTAGCCCATCATTCAACCACAGCTGCCTGCACATGGCCTGCACATGGCGGCATGCTCCAGCCAACATGTCTAGCCAGTGTTTCCCTGCTAAGTTCAGTTCTCTACGCAAATATATGTAGTCAACAAGTGCTCTAGGCCCGGCGCCTCGCTAGCCCTCAAACAGTGTCATTTACATTGTGTGACTTGATTATTATAATAAGATTTTGTAGGCAAAGACGATATACAGTAACATGATTTGCGAAAGATTATTTTGCATGTGCCGGTCTCCTGTGCCTCTTTCCTTGATGGCACAGATTTGGTTCACGATACACATTTGCAGGATCCTGCGACGCGACGCAATGCAAAGTCGAAGGAACTTTGTAAGCGTAATATGTACGACGCATCACATTTGACCCTTCGCGATGTCGCAGTTTTCTCCCGCTAAAGTTTTCCCTGTAATTCTGGTGTGCATGTCAATGTGCACATTACGATAGTCTCACTGCTACATCTCCACAGAGGTTCGAGGGTACGGGAAAGTGTGTCTGAGTCCCCAGAGGAGGAGTTTTGGCAGCGGCTGCTCATGGAACACCTCCTCTTCCTCTTCCTCCTCGGCCAAAGATGGCGGACACACTGCCGGGGCCTCCTCATCCTCCTCTGCTAATAACAGGGACTCACCCTTCGATGGAAACGCTCCCGACTCAAGAAGAGGTTAGTATTCCCATCTTCTATGTTGCTGCCGTTTTTTCCTAGCAAGTGAAATAAGCCAAGCCATCCAAATGCAAAATTTTGCCTGTATGGGATAAAACAATACGTTGGGGTTTTGTAGGTGCAATTTTTCTTGCTCCCTGACGCTGCATAGATGTCTTCTTCTGTTTATGCTGATAAACAGTGTATTAAGTACGAATACTACCACTATCATTACCCTATATATATATAAGGAGGAGGAGTGTGTGTGCATGAGAGAGTGAGAAAAGGACTAGATGTTGTTCAAAGTGTGGTGAAAGCAAAACAGCGAGAGCAGTGGTATGCACAGCGAGAGGGGGGAAATTGACGTTGAAAGACTTGTCGACATGTGAACTACATACCAGCTCAGTCAGTGGTGGTCGTTGCTCTTACATCGACGGGACGCCTTGTAGAGTGTGCCCACACCACGCGGGTCTGTGAGGACCAGTGAGTAGACGAGTGGTGTTGGGGTTGAATGGTCAGGGTACACAGTACATGGAGATCAAGAGATGGGGACTTTTTGAAGGTCCACGTGGGTGCTTCAAGTACATGTGTACTCTGACCTCTCCCGACAATGTCCCTCTCTCAACTGTCAATTTATTTTTACCATCAATTTATTTTTCCGTTCCTTCTCTCTCTCTTCCTATTTCTCCTTTCCTACTCTCCTCTCCTTTCCTTCCTTTGCACGTGTTTTCTCGTCCTTCCCCCTCTTCCCAGGGGCCAGGTCCAGTGGCTACCATCACTCAAACCACGCCCACTCACACAGTCCCATGGTCATAAACCACATACCCCTCCGAGACAAAAAGGGCTGGAAGGGAGACGGAGGGAGGGCAGGGGAGAGGGACCGGGGGCGGTCATACGGAGGATTCAAGAGCAAAGAAATTGAGGTCCGTGTGCTAGTGTTGTTGCTTGAGCAAAATTCAAACACAGATTGCAGTTACTGATATCCTTCATCGAACTATAAGTATACAGAAACACCGCTGAATGAGCAGTCAATGTTATGTTTTGCGAGGAAATCCAAAATCCAAAAAAAGTTGACCTGATTTTTTGACTCGTGTTATTACATACATATTTCCACTTTCTATGAATTTTTTGCCAAATATGGGCTTAACCTGAACCCACGGCACTCTGCAGTCTGTATGTACATGTTGGAGCTGCTAGAATTAGTGGTCTCTCTCCACTCACAGGAGGAGCCGGAATGGATGTCATTCGGTCCCACTGACAGGTCAGAGGTCATCGAACTGGTGGGTCTGGAGGAACACGAGAGGGGCAGAGATGGCGGTGAGTGAGTGAGAAGTCTGAAATTCACTAAATTTCCATCCTGCACAAAATTTTACACCCAGCTGGTTTTTGGCAAACACTTCTCAGAAATTCACAGTAGTCACGGTTATGCGGAAGTAAACTTGTGCGTCATGTTGATGTCAACTAGCTGATGAGTAATTCAAACAATACGCAGGTTTTTGGTGCTGTAGATGGCAAACTGACATTAACGCATACAATCTTAAACTATAGCAAGGAAAACATACACTCTATTCACAATAAGCCACCACTGTTGCAGTTTACACATGTCAGTGACATACAAACCAATACTTGTACATTCATTACCATATATGGGTAGGGACAAACACACGTTTGATTTGGTATTGCGTGTTTTGTCCCCAACTGTGTGTTTGCAGGGGGAAGAGATAGGGAGAGAGGAGATGGGAGAGATGCGGCGGTTGTTTGTGAGGAAGGGGAGGATGTGGGGGAGGGAGGAAGTGAGGGTGGGAGGGGTGGAGGGATGAGCGAGGAAGAAGGGAGCACGAAGACCTCGGAGGGGAGTGTGGGGGTGGAGGAGGGAGTAACGGTGGGAGTGGTGAGACGTGTGATGGGGGGGTGGGGAAGAGGGGGGCACAGTCGCTAAAGAACCAGAAAATGAGTTCATGCTTGACGGCTTTGACTTCAGCACCAGTGAGTCAACCCCAGTCCTCAGAGTGTATCACGAGTGGTGTATGAAATGCAAGCAGTTCGACTTTTTGCATGTTTCACGCATATTTAGAATCACGTACAGTATAAAATTATTGTACATGTGCAGTCCCCGTCAAAACTCCCACATTCAGATGTTTCCATCTTTCTATATTCCCACTCTCCCTACCTCTTTCCTTCCTTATCCCTCTCTCTCTCTTTCCCTCCCTCCAGGTGTGAGTATGTGTCAAGCCCTGGCATCAGACGAAGAAGATGATGACGAGTCCACTCACTACAGAGGAGGGAGGAGAGGGCCACTGCCTCACACAGCAGATAATCCCGGCAAACTCTCCTCGACTCTGATGAAGACACTGAGACTGGGAGAAGAGGAGGAAGGTGAGGACTTTAGTTTTGGTTTAGCAAATAGGGGGGGGGAAAGTACGTGGTAAAAAATGGATGGGTTGCAAAGAGATCTTGAAAACCTCAGAAAACCTCTTCAAACTATCGCAAAGGACCTCCCACAAGGGTGTTGCAGGAAAGCAAACTTGGAAAGTTTACACTTCATTTTCAGACTTAAAACCCCCAGTTTTCCATTTGGACCACATGCATTTGTGTGTACATGTCGTCGTACAACATGTCTTTGTTTACACATACCTACATACATGTACCACATGTAACAATGCAATAATTGAAACAAGTACGGTACTGTAACTAAAGGGTCCTCTAGGGGTAGTGGAGGCATGTTACTTCACACTCTGAAAATGTGTGTGTACAGCCTATCGTCATTCGGGTGGCCACCCAGCCAATGCGCTGACACTGGACGAGGTCCACGAGAGAGAGAACATCAGCCACGCCCCCCACTCCCCCTTGTCTTACTCGGAGACCGCTGACCAGAGTGCCTTCAACAGACTGGTGGCAGTCCTCCAGTCCTCCGGAGCCATTCAGGACGAACCTCCTCAGGTGAGTGGGTCTGCGACGACAACGATACCTCGCTTATATGGACACTTCTGTCCCATTGGTGTCCGGATGAGAGGGGTTCCACTGTATTCGTAACAAGTACTCGTGTGAATCTCATCTCTCTTCCACAGCCTCCTCTACCACACAAGCTCCCCAGACCTCCAGTTCCACTGACAATGCCCCATCATCACAGACTACAGGACTACTCCATGTCAGGTGAGACAAACTACTGTTGAACCTTTCGATATCTGCAATTTCACGCACACGCATGAACTGGAAAATTCGTGTAGTTTAAGCTGGCCTATGACTGTCACACTAATTTAATGTGTTAATTGTTCAGTGATATGTGCAATTAGAGCCCTTCAATGATAACCGACGTGTCGGCCACAAAAACGAGATGTTCCGACATGCCCAATTTATTTCGCAGCACAACAAGCCGCCTATAATTTTATGATCGATTTTTGTACATACAGCCTGTGAGTCTCCTCCCTGTGTGCAGGGAGACTGAGGGGAAGCGTGGAGGTGTGGAGCCAGGGAGTTCGGATACATGCGGAGAAAGAGATGAGGTTTGACGAGGATTTTGCCGGCGGCTCCTCTTCCTCCTCTAACCTCCCTATGAGAGGATCCCGCCCATGGCTCGCCACCATACAGAGACCCCCATTTACCCAAGTTGAGCCATCCTATACAGTTAGTTACTCGCGCTGTTACACATCATACACTAATTATCATCATCTGGCCAACATTATCGTACCATAAGAGTAGTCTTTCAAACTAAGTTAATCCACTTACGTACAAGTAATCCAGTCCACCTACAGTTTTCCAGTTTGATGGTCATTCCACCGTACATTTGCACACCACCAACACTACGATGTGAGCGACAGCAACGATAGCAACAGCTGCACCTAAACATGTTGTGCTCCATCCTATAGCTAAAAGAAAACGGCCGGGTTTGAGTCTGGAGTCCTACAGTTCTATAGTGTACACGTAGGAGCCTTGAAACCATTCTTTCTGTCTACTTAGCTCGTCTCTGCTGAGAGACGCCTACGGGCAGCACGCAAAACATCATCTTTCCCACCACCACACGCCCGCGACGCCAAGCTCCGCCCATGTCCGGTCGTCCCTCCACCCTCCACGACAAAGGGGCTGCAGAGCAACGTTCCTGATCCACCCGAGACGGTACGGCTCTGGACTACGGCGGTGGTGTCCGAGCGACCACCGGGGACCACATCGGTCTACCGATGATGCACCCCCATGCACACCACTCCGACTGGTAGTCGTGGGGTCATGGGTCGTCCGTCCTCTCAGAGCTGCGGCCATTGAGATGGAGCAGAGGAGAGGGTGGACTCCAGAGAATGAGGGAGAGGCCTTCCCCCGAAGGATGTGCATCGTATGGGAGACGCGAGACTGGGGCGGGCGGGAGAGGGAGAGGGGCTACGACCCGGTGGCGGCTCCTGGGGGCAGGGGACCTCTCCCTCCATCACCTAGGGACTATCACAACAAAAAAACATCTCGCTTCTCACGACGGCGGTCATGAGGCAGACTGCCCACAAAACTCTAAACCCCGACCACTCCGTTAAGCTAATTCTCCAATTGTAATGTATGTATCATGCAGTGAAGATGTCAGTGACAAACATAATAATTACGAGCAGCTTTCACACTTTTGCACCATATGTAGACATGATGTACATTATAGTTGTCCATAATCAAGTTATTTGGTCAATAATTTAGCAGATTAGATTAAAAACGGACGCATTTTTTGGTCCATGTTACAATACTGTAGCCACTGTGACACAGGGGCACACGAAAACCAAAATACAGTATTAAGCCTTGAGGCTACAGGGTGTGTTTTGTATGCGATGTGCAATGGAAGAAACTCGGACCATGTTACCACTCTATTGTTGTGTTACAGACTCACTGACATTGCTTCAAGATCGTTCTCAAGGCCTCATCAGAGAACAGAATGGACCAGGTGGGTGTGGCAAAGTCAGGCTCTTCTCTCCAAGCCAACAGTATCGTCCATCTCACAGACATGAGAGGTCGGTCAGCCTTACCTCACTCATGCCGCGTGGGGTATGGTACCCCGAGGGACGAGTGGAAGCGCCGTATAGAAGTAAAAGGACGCGGATAAAAACTAACACACAGGAGCATTCAGGATCCCCAGCGGCACAACACAGAGGAGGAATGGGAGCAGGAGCGAAAAAGAAGACGAGGCAAATCGAAAATATAACTAAGGGAGGTGGAAAATTTCACATATAGCAATCTCATCTCTCTTCAATACTTTGCGTGAGGAGCTTACTCTTGCTTTCGTGTCACGTGGCACCTCCTTGCCATCTGTCTTTCTCCTCACTTGCCTTTTCTAGTGCTCCCCCACTCTCCTTCCCAGTCTTTGTCTCTCTTCTGTCCTTCTCTTGTACGGGGACTTTATCAGTGTTCCTTCCTCTTCCAGTCAGTTTACATTAAACTCCACATTACACGTACACAATGTTCGTTCCGGTTATATAGGGTATGTCCGTAGCCAGTGACAGCGCAAATAGCCGGTACCTTGACCGACTAAACCGGAATCGCGAAAGTGTGCTGTTAACGAGCGCATGAACGTTGGCTGTCATAAGATATTATCTGATCTAGCTGATGCAAAGTCTCTTATAGGATATTGATTCACGTCCGGGCCCCGGCCGAACCACCCAGAGCCGAGCTGGTGTCGTTGTAGCGATTGTGATATTGATCAGCCTCCATTGAGAGAGGGCAGCGAGAAGCAGGGCGAGGGAAGGGCAGGGGTGGGGGGAGGGGAGGAGAGGGAAAGAGAAGGGAAGTGGGGAGAAGGGTAAAAAGGAGGAAAGAGGGGAGCGAAAGGGGAAGAGGGGGGAGAGAGAGAAGAGTGGAACGCAGAAGACAGGGAGAGAGAGGGACAAGAGGAAGCAAAAGACAAGGGGGGAGGGGAAAGTCAGACTGAATACTGTGCTAAATGGTGCATATACCCGTTACATATAAAGCACACCTACTTATGATGAACGTGTATCCTACGTACAGAGCCCTGCACAAGGCCAAGGGAGACAAGGTGTACTCACCAGCATGCCACCGCTGCCGTGGAGACCACTTGCAATGGCGTTCATGATGAACGAGCCCTCGAGACTGCTGGTAAATTGAGCCACCGTCCCAGTGGTGTCCGTCAAGTCAGAACTGAAGGCTGCAGACACCTGGTTCCGTATCTGCGCCGCGGACGTGCTATATTTAGAACAAGAAGAGATGATGATAGGGGACCTTGTACAAGGAGCCTTCCACCCACAACACTAGCGGACCTACACACGCCCAGCAACCGTGAACCGGCTTTACTGAAGGTCCCGGAGACACATGCAACGCTTCAGCGGCGATTCGTTAGCTACATTCACTCACACGAACACAACACTTTGTACCAGAATGTATAGACTTCAGTTCAGTAAACAATATACTGTTGGAACTCACTCGCTCAGCTCTCTAGCGAACGACCTCTTGCCAGACATTCTAGCAATGCTCTCTAATTCCCTGTGGAATGCACTTCAGCAACTCAAAACCGTCCGGCATGTAGTAGCTACAGAAGAGACAGAGAACAGGTAGTAGGTAGGTCCAAGTGTTGCTAGTTTTACGGAGCCGTATTCTTTACAAATACGAAGAAAATGTCACGTGACAGGAAAGAGTTTCGCACTTTGCCCTTTGCTGTGGAGATGACAGCCCTCAAAATTCAGTGATAAAGACTACAGAACTGGGATTGAAGATCCAAGACCAAGGATAATGAACTGTTTAAAGAGCTTAGAACTGGCTCTACTAGTAGGCTTCGTAATATTTACGAGCACGTGTTCTGAGCTGCCACCCAACGGAACGGACTGTGGAGCCAGACGACACGACCAGGAGGATGTATGCAGCAGATACGCCCTCGTGGGGGAGTGTAACAGTACCACTGGCATTTGCAACTGCGACGTCTACACCGCCGACAGCAACGGGACGACGGAGAGCCTCGAGTGCTTCTACTACGACCCCTCCACCAACTTCTGCCAGCTAAGAAACTGCTGGCATTTCTCCAACAGCAGTGGGGAGTGCAGGAGGGACACCAGGAGACGGGTAGTTGCCCTCCTCCTGAGCATCTTCCTCATCAACTTTGGCGCCGCAAACTTCTACATAGAGCGCTACGATCTGGCAGTCCCTCAGATTATTCTAGGTCTGTTGCTCTGCTTCTTTCAGTGTGCGTCCTGCGCCGTGGCACGAAAGAGAGACGACGACACGTCGGCACTGTGCATCTTCTGCTGCTCTGTGAACTCGTTTGTCTCCCTCCTCTTTCTTCGCGTGGTGGCTCGCTGATCTCATCATATTTGCCCTTAACTCCAGAGATGACGGGGATGGGTGTCCTCTATCTACGTAGCCTGAACTACTCTACTAGGATTTTAATTTATTCTCAATGGAATTATGTCTGGCTGTGGTACGAACTACAACAGAGTACATTTTTACACCTGAATTATTGCATCACATGATGATATTTTTTTATGTGGCCAGGTGACGCGAGCTGATTTGCATTTAGAAGACACACTTATTGTTATGTGAAGCACAATATAGACAAAAGCTGAAGCTTCTTGCAATCATGTGATGAAAGAGAGAGTTGATAGAGGTGGACAGTATAATTATACAGTCTTCACTGCACCATTCTGTAGGTGACATATCTTCCAGCAGTCTCACTGGGTCTTATGATTCTCACCACTTGCCCTCTCTTCAGTCCAAAATATCTGTCACAGATTATACAATAATTTTAAGCGCAGAGCTATGTGGCTGCAAGGTGCAGTGCAATCCACACTCTGAGATGACTAAATATTTCGTACTTTTAGTGAGTATGTGAAGGGAAGGGTAGGCCAACAAAATATCTTGAATACCTCAACTGTAGCTGGAGGATGCAGTGCAATCCACTCTCAAGACTGACTTAATTTTTGTACTTTTTATTTAGTGAGCAAGTAAAGGGTAAGCCAACCAACACTGCTCAATATATATAGCTGGAGAGTGCAGTGCAATACACACTCGTGAACAATGATTATATATACTGTAGCTGAGCCAAATGAGACGTTGGGTGTACAGAAGAAGTGATCTCTCTCTCTCACCTAGCGACAGGATCACTCTGCTGTATCCGTGGCAACTGGTGCTCCTTCAGTTTATACCTCTGCAGCAGTTCTTTCTTCGCTTCTGGTGTCATGACGACATGCTCCGGAACCTGCGTTTGGACACATGGTCCAACCTTACTGTATATCCCAGTCCAGACTGAAAACTAACAACCAACTTGACACTCAATCAGGAAAATGGATACATTCTTGCATATCTACTTCTATGTGCTTTACTGGGCTAATACTGTGCAAAGCAATCGCCTCAATACATTATATGCAGGTTCATGAATGATCAATGACCAAGATGAAGCCATGTGAAGGTCTTATGCTTGCTCAAATATTATGAGACAAACGGCTTGCAAAAAGGTAGGCTCACTAAAATTATGCAACTGGGGGTGTTCAGAAGTGGAGTGCATTGGCTAACCAACTCGTGTTCAGTGATGTTGATCATCAGCTCGGCCTCCATAAACATCTCCAGAATGTACTTGGGGGCCATGTCCACCAGAGACTGTTTGGCCGACGGAGTCATTCCCTGCTGAACCACAATGATGGCTCGAGATATATTCTCTTCTTGCATCCGCTGACAGTATCTGCAGTGGATATAACCTACTACAACATTCTGCAATTTTATAACTTTGTGGGTAGTATTATTTGACAGCTGGGGCCTGATAAAATTCACAAATAAATTTCGAGGCTCCTATAATTTGTTTTGTATTATGCAGACCTAGTGAGTTTTATCATTCAGGGTAAATGGTGTTGCAGGAATACAGCCGTGTCATAGGGTCAGTATTTGACTTACTGTTTGATGGTTTTTATTCCGACCTTGGCGTCCTCTGGGAAGAAAACAAACATCTGATCTGTGGGGTCGTCGTTATGGGCCACCAGAATAGAGAGGTCCGTCCGATTAGGTCGACGTTCACTGAACATCGAAGAAAACCAGTGAGTCAAATGAAAGTATCACGTGAGGCGAACCTTGGCCTGTCTCCGAACTGCTCCTTGAACTGGTCTAGTGTCTGGTCCAGCTCGTACTGCGTCACCAGATAGCCGCGGTCACGGCACATCTGCATCACTGTCTTGCGGATGCGCCACAGTTTGTACGTCTCGGCCTCGTCGTCCATGGCTTTTGAGATATTATGGTGCTCTCCTTTTAGAAATTGCGCTTGGTAAGCAAAGTGGGCGTGGCTAGCGAACTTAGGTGCAGTTCGCCTCTTTGGTGTCCTTGTAGAAGATGAACGAATTTATTGCTGAAGCCAAAATTTTACACCAGGACTGCTGAAGCACAGGAAATCATGACAGTACTGCCACCAGAGGTAAACTGATAAGCTACTAGCGAAACCGAGCGTATTTATCTAATTGATGCCCACCAACAACTTGGGGCAGGGGAGCGCAAGTTCGTCCGTGTACGTCCTGCTGAGTAAGGACCACCGCGTCTCGCGGAGTTTCCGGGCCACGTGGCACCTCAGAAGACTGCTGACCGGTCAGGTATGTCTCTATCACTACACGTAGTCGCCACTATGGACGATGCAAGCAATAGCACGTGAGTGTGAGGGGGCAGTGTGTAGCAGTAGAGTAAACCCTGCTCAATATATATAGCACATTGAGGCAGAGGGTCGGTCCCCATGTGCAGTCCCAGGAAAAGAATGTTATTTTGTCTTCCTACACATTTCCTGCAATACGTATCTTCCCCGTAACATGCTAGAGTACAAGAATGTATGCAGCTGGCTTGTTGTATTATAGAACCATACCTTACATATAATATGCACACACACATTGCTGGTGGTAGTCATGGGCGGAGTCCAGTTCAGATGACCTCAGTGTCCTCTCGGTTGTGGGTGGAGCTGGGGGCGTGTCCGCCAGGCCTGACGTCTTCTACATATGCCAGCAATACAGTCTCGTCTTTGTTCTCGACATGACACCGACCATGGTCCAAGTGGTACGAAAATCCACTTCATTCGGATTTTTCGAGTATGTAACTAATGATGTGTAGAGCAACCAGACGTGTCAGGTGAAGCTGAATGAAGCAGTAGCATCTCTGACTGCATCTCTGAACCTCCTCACAAAACCAGTACGTCTCACTCTGCACTGTAAACTTTAGAATCAATGCTGCACATTTGATATTGCAGTTTTGCGTCCCTGGCAGCCAGGAACTACTGCAGCCTGATCTCATTGTGACAGTCATGGCTTACTGCGGTAACCATCCTGGCTGTGTGAAGGTATGACGTAATGGTTACCTCATCATGAGCACCTGCATGAAGTTGTATACTTACAGCAGTATGACTTAAGCTCACAGGATGTAGCTAATGATATCATACCTTATTCTTTATTGCAAATTGATAGTGTATATTTGTAGGCAAACATCAGAGGGCTTTAACAACATGAGATCAGCAGACAAACATTTCCTGCCCTTCCCTCGTTGTAGTCAAATATAATGCCGACCTTGTTTAATAATAGTCTCCTTTTCCTCTCAAATAGACATTATGCTGAACATTTCTCATACCAGCAGAATTCTGCTTGCTTACAGTCCCATCCTTATTGTGGTAATCATACCAGCCAGTGCAGGTGTTGTTACAAGGATTTTGCCTGAAGAGCAGCAACTGTGACGAAATAGCTCGGAAAGTTGCTGCAGATATCACAACATTGGAGAACCGGTTGTCCAGAGGTATTATTATAATAGTATAATAATTAAGGGTTGCAAGGTTTTTCATGCTCCGTTAGCTCTGAAAGTGTTAGCTAACTCCTGCAAGCAACAATTTTCACATCTCATATGTTTTATACACATACTAATACTACTAATACTGTTTCTGGCTGAGCACACTTTCTTAAATAGCACACAGAGAGTACGGTAATACCGTCACATCAGGGTACTCTAAAAACTTCATCCGGTGGGATTCTGCAAGCTGGACACGGTCTTCTGTTAGTAACAACATCAAAAGCACAGCCGTGGCAGCACAGAGCTTTTCCAGAGTGTGGTATCCCATTGTGGAGGAAAGTGAATATAGCTTCTCGTCTATTGCAAACGACACATGTTCTATGCGAGGGTGGGGTTTGGGGCAAGAAACTCTGGAACCCAGTAACTAGTGGCCTACTCAGTCGTGTCTGGTAATCTTGAGGAGTGTAATAAGTTGCCTGTTGGTATGGTTGGTATGTACCGTAACCACTGGAGTCATAGGTGAAATCAGAGGTCTGTGGAGCAGAGGGTGTGAAACTGACTTCCTCGGTGACTTGTACAGGTCTGAATCTTCTTGACTTGCCCTCAGAGTAGCAACTGTAGCACAAGTCGTATTCACACTCGTCACAGTGGTACATGGTCTCTGTGTGTGACAGAGCCACTGGCTGATGGTTTTCACTGTTGGCCGTGCATCTATCACAGTGCCACATCCCACCACTCTGTGGATATACAACTAGGGCATCACAAACATTCAGTGGGTGATCATGGTAGGGATGAATTTCAGGTTGCTTCGAGAAGCAACTCAGACATAGACTGTACTGGCAAGAGCTTTTCCTGCATCGGTAGTGAGTCGCCCCTCTAATTAGCTTCTCGCAATTAGAACATTCTAGAATTGGTCTCCCTGGTTTTGATCCTATCTCCACCAATGGATGTGGGTGAAGTGGATGCTTTTCTCCTTTAAAACAAGTACTGCATAGATCAAAATTACACTTGTCACAGTGAAAAGCCTTCTCTTTCTCTCTTTCACATGGAAACGTCCTTTTGCAATTATCACATATCCATTCTTGATAGGTGATGTATTCAATGCTTGGGTCTATAGGTCTGAGAGTGTGCTCTTCCTTGTCTACCATATCACAGTGCAGTACGTGCGCCCACTTTCCCTCAAAGCAGGTACTGCACAAGTCCACCTCACACCTTTCACAGTGGTAGCAGATTTGCTCCGTGTGCTCGCTGTGGACAGCTTTGCACGCGTCGCAGTGCCACATCCCGTCGTATTCGCGGTAGATAAGAGTCGTGCGGGCCTTCTTCAGTCGGTGGCGATGAAATGTGTGCAGACGGCCCTTGAAACACGAAGTACAAACGTCAAATTTGCATTTCGGGCAATGGTAGCAGGTTCTGCTGTCAGGGTCTTCTTCTTTATATCTGCCGCCGGGAGTAGTGGCGCGCTTTCCGTCGAATACTCTGGCGCAGACGTCGCACCTCCACTTGCCGTCGTAGGCCCTGTAGATAACGAGTACTTCCGAGTGGGTCAACGGGTGAGGGTGGCTCGGATGGTTCCACTTTATGCTCCTCACTACACCGTGCTTTCCTTGCGCCATTCAACAAATTATCAAACTGGCATAGCAGTCATTCCTCAGTCCATGAAAACAGCTCTCGGTGAGAGAGAGCCGAGCTAAGAGGTAGGTGCATCCCCGTTTCCCGTCCTCCTGACACATTAGATTGTGCGCTTGCGCGTGGGGGCGGTAATAATTACACGCATGCGCACAACGTTTACAGCGATATAATTTGTTTTACTATGCAGGTAAACACGAAGAACAGGATTCAGGTGTAAGTTGAATGCTATTCATAAAGTGACTGATTGCTATATTCCTGTGTTTAATGAAAAAGGGGTACGAGGGGGAAGCAAGTTTGGAAGGACTTATCAAGTTTGGTACACTTGCTCTCCAATTACTACCAAGAAACGCCCTCAAAGGTGGGCACTCTAGTCCAAATATGACATCATGCTATGTTTATTGTAGCACTAAAATTAATATTTGTTTATGATCGGGTGATTCTAGGTCTATGTGGTTGCAGTATATAGACTATATCAGAAGTTGGTAAAGCAACTTCCCTGAGAGAGTTGTTGGTTTAATGTTAAGCAGATGAAAATAATGTGGTTGCAGTAGACACAACATCAATGGTTAGCTAGAAAGGCAATGCAGATTGTGGCTATCAAAATTTAATGTTTGGTTGAAGTTGCAAATCAATGTGGGTTGGGGTTGTGAAAAGCAAATTGGTGGTTGCAATCTGTGGACAGGTTGACCACAAGTGAAGAATGCTATAAGCTCCTGTTCAGAATGCCATCTCCTGTTACAGGTATAGTGGTACTGACAGATGGTGTGATGGGGTTCTCCTCCCCCAGTAGCATGCACAATGCAGTCAACCAGATGAGAGGGGCCAACATCTCCTGTTGGGTCATTCAGGATAATATTATACAAGACAGTGAGGTAAGGGGGATGGACAGTGAGGTAAGGGGGATGGAGAAGCACAGACCGTCTGTTTCACATTCACACTTGAAATGCTTCACAATTGGATACATATGTGCACTGTGTGAAAGCATTGTGCTAGTGCAACTTTCACACCTTGTGTTGCAAGCAAACCTTGCATATCTTGCATTGACAGCCGTGTCAGAGCCTTGTATGGTGCAAACGAGGCCGAGGTGTTATCCTGTATATCTTGTGTGTAAGATGTACATCCCATGTACAGGTCGGAGGACGTTCGGAGCCGTCTGCAGCCTTCGGTCTCATGCCAGACTCTGAGACTCTCAAGTTCCTGTCCCTCGCTTGCAATGGATGTGTCATACAACCACACAAGGTCTCTGCCCCATCTCTTGAGTATTATTATTCCATCTGAGTATTATTATTATCTATTATTACACAACCATTTCCGAGGCTCAGGTGGGCATTAGGGATGTATGAACCTTTGCTCTGTTTTGCAGGTGTTGGAAGTGTCCAAGAAGTCCCTCCCAACAGGATCTCTCAACGTTCTCCAAGAGGCCGTTCTTATGTGGTCCTACCAACAGACGGCCCACGCCCGGCGAGTGGCGGCGTGGTCGACGACTCCTGGGGGGCGGGGCAGGTCGAGGAAGAGGAGGAGCACTTTTCTCCGACAATCTACCGGCAGTTTGACAAGAACACAATCCATGCCCCCCTACTCTGGTGGGTGTGGTTTGGCGCTCTGAATTCCCCGCTGATGTGACTTGTTTCTTTCTTCTTCTTCCAGTGTAATTGGTTGTCGAGTGAGGGACGGATTCTTCCTGAAATCAGCCACTGTCAGAGAGCAGGGTGTGTAATCTCACTGGTAGGAAGTCCATTAAAAAGCAGGTGTTAAATTCTTAGATATTTGACAGTCAACCCACCTCTGAAACTGCTTTTCTTACATTGTGAGAGAGAGTCTGGGGCATTACAAAGCACCTTCTTTTGTGACACGCTGTAAACTAAACAGTCTGGGTGTTGGCTATAGTTGTGTGTGAATGTCTTTCTCGCTATGTCTCCATGTTTCCACAGACTCAACTGTGGCGGTGGCAATGTACTATCCCTGGCAGGCCAGCGTCAACATCTACTACACAATTCAATCGGTGAATAACCTTTGATTAGTCAAGCTTTTTTGATTCATAATTTTCCTTTGTCTTTTAAGCTATTATTCAAGAAGACTTGAAATCATCTCTCTCTCTCTCTCTCTCTCTCTCTCCTCAGCCGTGGCCCCTCTCTGAAGCCAGCACAGCTCTACACACTACCATCTCCTACGACGGCCCATACTCCTTTGTTCATGACATCCACTGCAACCTCAACGAACCCATCACCTCTTACTACAGGTCAGTTTTAGAAAAACTTTTTTTAAGGTTGTTAAAATTTTCTCCCTTGAAAGCACTATTTTTGCATAAGACTTTGTGTTGTCTTTGTTGAGTGTTGTAAAATTGCTACTGATTTACAGAGCCGCTGCTGTACGAAAGTTCAAGCAAGTCTTAAAATCGTAAGTCGAGTCTTAAAATTGCAGGGTCCTTAGTTTAACCCTCAGCACCCAATAATACCAATACACATCCCAATCCCCAAGTGGGTTATTTGATATCCTCCAGAGCTATATAAGCATACGTACATGTGTGCTAATAACTCCACCATTTCATTGACTATATATTCGGATTGGAATTCTTTAACGACTTATATAGTCACATTTCAATGTGTGGTATATGTATGTGATGTATGTATGAAGGGCATAATGAATCGCTAGCACATAGCTACATACCATAAAAGCTTGTTGTATTATATATATACAGTATACTGTAATACTAGCTTACATCAGAACAAAATAAGCTTTGGTGTTTGACCAAATATGGGAATTGTGGTTTGATGTGTGCATTCTTAGAGCGAACTTGATCAGACCTTTGTGGTCTGTGACGTGTCTACAGCTGATGCGTCCATATGTGGAAGAAGTATTGATTGGTCCTGATTTGACGAATTGGCAATAAAAGCTAGACTAATACTATTTGCCAGCTCTGTATATTACACGGAGGCGCCAAGTATAAAAATTCTATCATTCACTTCTCAGCAATAAATCCCTCCAAAATGTCATTTTCCCTACTAGAAATATTGGCAGTTAGAGGTTCATACCATTTTTGCCCCATTACAATAATTATGGTTATGAGATTTCACCTGTATTTTTATTGGCTATGTTTTGAGGCACATTCTCGACTCCAATATTTATATAATCTGCAACTTACTTGCAGCCAGTCTTATTCTGACACGTTCCTGGCTCACTTCCTGTCCTTCTCGGCCACGCCCACCTACCACACCCTCCCGCAAAAGATCCAGGACGGAATGCCTCTGTTCCACCTCCCGCCAAACCAGTCAAAACCGGTTTGTCCACCTCCTTTTGGTTCTGATCTGAATTCCCAAAACCTTTCATCTCCAGGTTCCTGCCGTCAGCCTCTCTTCGTCTGGCGACAAGTAAGCTTTTTTGATCAATTATTGCTTTCTCGATCTCTTAATTTTCAGTTGTAGTATTTTTTAAATGTCTAGAGTGAAACTGTCTAAGAGCACCCTCGAAATGAAAGCACCTCTCTAAATTGGTGTCCAGATTAGAGGAGTTTCACTGTAATTTTGGTGGCTTGCGAGTCTGTAGTAATTTTGTTGTGAAGCTCTATTCTTATTCATTTTTTGTTGTAGAAAAAAGAAGGAATCGGCTCTTGTGAATTTCTGGTCCCCACTCTGTACGATAGACACCAACCTGTGGTACCGATGGTTCCACACTGACAAGATCATCCTCATCCTCCACCAAGACACCTATCTCCCTCGCAACCTCCTCTCTCCCTCCACCAACCACCGCTTCGCCACCGTGCAGTGCCGCATCGCAGCCTCCAAACTATTCAACTACCTCAAAACCTGGTCCTCCTTTGTTCTCCTAGACAGCCAGTCGTTCATTCGTTTTCTTCCGACGACCGGGTCACCCCTGTATTTCTCCCTCGTTCGAGTGGCTCAGAAACACCCGTGCATCGTGTTGCACGTCGGGCACATTGAGGGCACGCCGCACAGTCTGCAGGTGGAGACGGTGAGAGAGCTACAGGAGGCGCTGCTGGGGCTGAATGTGGAGAGGGTCCAGCCGTCCAAGAGGAGTCGTGGTTCTGGGAACGCGAGGGGAGGGAAGGCGGCGAAACCGTGCGCCTCTCTTGTGAAGAAGCAGCTCCAGAGGGTCATGATTAGGTGAATATTGCCTTACGGTTTGCGTTTAGCATCTCCGCATACTACTAGAGGTTGATAGGGCTCCACATTAGCTAAGGTGTAGAAATTAGAGCTGGACCCCAGAATTGGAAGACATAATTGCTTAGCTGTAAAAATCATTTACTTCTGTCTGTATAAAGCACTAAGCCAACAAAGAGGGTACAAATCACCTGATTGCTATGAAAACCTGATGATGTGGTGGTGACATTACATAACAAAGTGGGCAGAACATCATGGGATAGCAGTAGCCACTGTAAGAGAAAGGTTTTCAGGATTTAACTGCGATGAATATCCATGTCTGCATACTACTGTGTAGGTACGATGGAGGAGCTGGGGCCCCATACCAGTCCACTGCCATGTCCCTAACCCAGACTGGAATGGAGACAGAGAGACTGGTTCAGAACGACTACCTCACTGGTACCGCCTGGCAGTGGATCGTACCTCACTCCCTCCCCACCCTCCTCACCGCTCTACTCAGGTGACAGTCACATGACCCATCACCTATGTCGTGTGACTGTAATTCATCTCTCTCTCTCGTCATCATCGTAATCCCAGACATCGTCTGAGGGAAGGGATTCCACATTGCTAGGGCCCAGTCAGGGATTGTCACTCTCACTGCCCAGCTCTACCTGACCCAGCCCCACTCCCACCACTCCCTGCCCATGCTCCTCCAATACATCATCTTCCCTCTCGCCACCAACAACTCCGCCTCTTTCTCCTCTTCCTCTGCAGTCGCAGGGGTCGGCGGAGGTCATCCGACCTGCGAGTTGTGGGTGGAGCCACAGTATGGAACGGTGACAGAGGTTCCCGCCGGTCTCCAGTACATTCTAGGCTCAACCCACTCTGAAATTGCCGATAAGGTTAGGACACTATAGCATGGAACCTCAGGAAGCTGGAACCAGATAAGTTCTATCTTACTATGGCACGCCAGAAAATCCCCACCATAACATTATTGTATTGTACGTCCATATACCTGGTGTGTAGGTAGGTTTAGGGGAATCTTTAAACCTTGGGGAATTTATGTGCTATCACTCAACATAGAATGTTGTTGTAGAGGAATAATGAGCTGGGTAGTCCCAGGGGTTGCTGAGGTAAGGACCTGTACATTGCTCTACTGTTATCGTTTTATGGTGTCTTGTACCTGGCACACCTGGTCTTGTTGTTAGAAACACTTTCAAACTGAAATGAAAACATTCGTTGCACGTCATCAGCAGTGGACCATGTGCACACGTATTTGTGTGTATGTGTGTGTGTGTGATCGATGAGTGGAAACGGATTTTAAATGGTTGCAGGAGGAGGGCAAGAGAAAGAGAAAGGTTGCACCCTCGTCCACTTTTAGGCACTCAAACCTATACCTGGCTCCAATACACAAAGTGCATACGTACATTAGAACACTTAATACACGGTGTGTATGCTGCCAATAGTAAGTACACAATATACAGCCTTAAACACTTAGAGTCACTAATGAAGGGTACATTAATTGCAGGTGCACGCTACATAGTAAGTTGTTAGATTAATGCCATCTAAATACTATGATCAGCATTTATGTCAGCGTACTACATACCATGAGATGGACACGTTACTATCCACAGATACACACCAAAGACAAGGAGTTAATGCTGACGATGTCATCGTTCATATATCTCCACCACATGTGTGGGCGGGGCTGCCACGCCCTCCCCCGGGCACCCCTGGAAGAGGAGGGGGACGTGAAAGAAGGGGCGTGGTCTTCTCTCTCCTCGTCCGTCCCTCGTTCCGTCCCCGTCCCTTTCCAAGTTTCTCGCCTTCTGCCCAAGTGTCGCGTCATAGGGTTTGCCCTGGACGCCTTCCCCGAAGGTTTGATCTATCTCTGACACAGTGTGTGCATGTCTCAACAACTTGGTAACGAGGTAGAAAGGCAAGGCAAGGCAAACAAGTCAACTACACACATGTAGAAAAAACCATGTGATGCCAAGAGAAAAAAGATGGGGAGCTATGGACAGCTGTTTCGGGCTTGTTGGCCCTCATCTGCAGAGCATACCACAACTTCTCTCTCTGGCATCACGAGTTTATATAGGCTGACATGTACGCATAATAGGATGAAGTGTGTGGAAGATGGTTATTAATTTGTGAACATAGCAAGTCTACCTAGTCGTCTGAATTGCATGATTTTTCTCTATCATTATAACTATCTGACGTTCCACCTCTTTCATAAATACAGTTTATGCTGTACGTAATATACATGCATTAATCCACTGAAAATCTTACGTGGATTCTCGCTCACCAAAAATGCATTGCTAGTGGGCAGCATGCATATGTGCAATTCCCTTACTCACCGTCTGCGTATGTAGTAGCTCTTATTCACTGGCTATTATAGCTGAATGGACTTAGCTTGCTTCTTTTCAAGCCTTATTCAATAGTGGCCTACCATACAAGCGATCAATACCTCTGTGTATTCACATCAAGGACTGCTGTGGGCATTCCTTGGCTTTTCACGAGAAGGATTGTCTAACTAAGCCACCAAGAACTGTATACCTTACTAATTTGTGGTTTGAATGGGTCAATGCACAAAGTTGCGTAAAATGGACCATCACACACAAAAGTTGCTTTAAAATTTTTTTTATGCAACATAGTTTAGTCATGTATCTTGGGTTTTTTTACCTATTCAACGTACCCTTCACCTATATAACACATACACACAAACTAAACACAGCCACAGTGAAGAGAAGACTCTCCTCGCCCCTTCAATCTTCCACCCTCAACACCCTATTCTGGAAGCAACTCTTTGAGAAACTCAGAGAATTGGCCCCGACTGCAGTTCCGCTCTCAAACACTCCTCTCTCTTCCTCTGCCGACCCTTCCTCCTCTCTCTCCCCCTCCTCCTCCTCCTCTCCCTCTTCTTCCTCCTCCCTTATCCAACGACTGCTTTCCTCTGAAAACCTCAGAGAATTCTGCCAACTCTGTGACATCGGGGGAGAAGACAAGAGCGACATGGGATGGCGATGTCTAGCCATGACCCCCAGCGAAGAAGAAAACACTGTCTGTTTTTTCTTGGTTACTGACGTCTTCGTCAGAGGATCTGCAACCAATTTCAATGTGGGGAACAAAATAGAGGAAGAAGGAGAGGAAGAAAAAGATGGAGGAGAGGGAGAACGAAAGGAAGAGGAAAGACGAGAAGAAGAAAAAGAGAAAGATGATTTGCCTTCTGAAGTGTTCTTTCTCCCTCTCCTTCTCCTGCACTGTGACCAGGATATTCTCATGGACCCTGACCCTGCCACGCCCACTCCTCCCACGCTTCTCCCCGATATCTTTCAGCACCTGACGTTCGCTCTCTCCCACTCCCCTACTCCCTCCTCCACACAGGCTCTTTCCACGTTAGCCACACCCATTACCACGCCCATTCCAAGCCCGCAGGCCTCAATCGATACCAATGCAGTCAAGAAACTCTCCCGACCCACTCGCAAGACTCTACTCTTCCTTGGCCAACGAAAGCCTCGGAAAACTCGTATCGGAACTACGAGCACTCCACTTCTCCTCCTACCTGCACGCCATTCACACGACCCTCACCCACAAACACCCTGTCCCTCCCGCCGGGTTTTATTCAGCGGTTGACGTCTGTGCCCGGACTACTGTGTCGTTGGACTGTACGCCCCTAATGGGGGCACTCTGTAGGCATTCCCGACTTTCCTACCTCTCTCCTCTTCCTCTTGGCGCAGGAGGACACACTGGGAAGGAAGGTTCAAACTCTGGAGACAAGTCAGAGGTTGATGAAAGTACTGCGTCTGTCTCTACAGACGGCCAAGAAGACCGAAACTCATCGTCTACTAGTCAAAGAATCGAAGCTTCCAGCGATGGGGCTGCAACATTGGGTGTTTCTGAAGAACGCCTCCAATTTGTGCCGGAGACCCTCACACGACTCATCCAACAAGCTTCGTCGTGCTCTACCGATCCAGTACGGTCATCCTCGTACAGACTGGAGCTCGTCGAAGAGTTCAACGAAGAGGGAGAAACTCTCGAACAGGTCCCGCACTGCGTTCAGTGGGAGGGCGAGCCACAGCGGGTCTTTCTCGACCATCTCTCCGAGGCGGGGTTTGAGACTGTCCCCGACTGCCCGGGGTACTTCTGGCTGCGAGGGGACGACGCAGAATCTCCGAGGAAAGCCAAGAAGTTCAGGAGAGGTGGAGAGGAAGATGGAGAAGCTGTGCTCTCCTCGTCGAGTGAGGCCTCCACCATCAAGAGGAAGCAGTCCCTCACCACCGAGAACACTACATGGCAAACTGGAGAATCAGGTATGGAAATCTGGTTAATTTCTGATCAAACGTGTTCGTTCTTTGAAACATGTAGCCCATCACCAGTGCGGTATAGGGATGGCCATAATCCATCATGGAACTTGAACTAGGAACATATACCTTAGCGTTTTGTACAGCAACTGTCAAGTTTTGCAGTGGTGCAAAGTTTGTGCCACCTCCAAATTTTATTATTCTGCATACCAGCTCTTGTTTGGGTGTTATGGCTCCTTAGTGCACTAGTTCCGCAGTTTGCTATGCCAGAGTTTGACTCAGGAAAAAAAAGATTTGGATTTTTCTCTTTTTCTCTCAACATACACTTGTGTAAGCTGATTATCGTAATCGATTGCAGACCAAGAGTCAGGGTCAACAGGTGACGACGCAGACATCGCAGCCCTCTCTCCCCTCTTCTCACCCTCCGAGCCTCACTTCATGGAGTCGTCGCGCGGAGAACCCACCCTCCCCACCGCCCCTCTCTTCCTCCACGTCACCTGCCCCCTGCGGCGACACCCCCGGGAGAGAGATGGAGAAGGAGGAGAGGGAGATGAAGAAAGAGATTTACCTTTACTTATTCCTACATGTTTGAGTAAGTCGACTTTTTTTCTTATGTGAGTGGTGATGCTCACAACTTTGTTTCAATTTCGTTTTCACAGAATCTGTTCTGTTTCCTGATGCGCTGGTGTGCTCACAGCCTGACAGGCTCTCTGCTACCTATTCAGTGTCTCTCACTCTCTCCTTTCTCTCATTCTGTCCCGAGACTGTCACCCAGCCCGCAACAAGACCCGCCACTGATGATGAGTTAGAGCTTTCTCTCTCTTTGTTGTTGAACTCACCTACACATACTTAGCATAATTATGTTCTCATCAACTCTCCAATTGCACATGTTCACTTCTGTGTTGCAATATACGACGTATGTAGTGTCACTTGTGAAAAAGTAACGTGCACCCTTCTCATCCTCTTCCACCTCCCTCGTCCGTCAGTATCA
>CASHTH010001424.1:0-18172 GCA_030341885.1 Geodia barretti | reverse complement strand
AATTACTGCCATTACACAAGATCATACGTAGGTTCTGGAGTCCAGTGCTCCTAGAAAGGTTCTGGTCATAGACGCTATTATGAAGATTGGAGTTAGTGGCATTTTTGGGGAAAAATTGTCACTAGGCGCATAACATTTACTACATTTGACCTCATATAACACCCAGCAGATTTCACTCTCCCATTACTGTCCACACATCACGAGAGAGTTGAGTCACAGAGTGCAGTGTGGCAGCGCTGAGAGACTCGTCAAACAGATTGTCAACAGCATTGCCACACACACAACGCTCCCCACAACCCCTGTGACACCCTTCCTGTCAGTATTATCATTATATGTACATATGAACTGCTGGAACCAACCCCGTTTGGTGGCGCTGTAGTAATTATCATTATAATGTACATTAGGAACTGCTGGACACCCTTCCTGTCAGTATGATGCATTATATGTACATTAGGAACTGCTGGACACACCCGTCTTTGTGTCATATATCATTATATGTACATAGGAACTGCGGGACACCCATTCTGCGTCAGTATCTATATGTACATTAGGAAGGTGGACACCATCCCGTAGTATTATCATATAGGACGTGCTAGGAATGCGACCTATACGCTTCCAGTTCCGAATGTTTTGTTGCACTGTCCCATGCATGTGTGTGGGTACTTTGACAGCACCATTCAGAGAGCATTTGAGCGAGGTTCACAAGTTACGTGCACGTTGCTCTGTCGCGCTGTGCTGTGAAGATTTCTAATGCCTCTAATCCGCGCATAACGCGGCACACGCACGACGGGACATGCGCCAACATATTCTCTTCCCACCCCCAGGACGAGGATCGTGTTCAGGAGCAAAATCCACATGAAGTAAATTATATATGATGGCCTAACCACCAGCATAGGTATATATTATTTGCTTTCAAGTTGCTAGACATGATACCAAAACACCCGCGCAAAATGTTCCCCACCACATCATCTAGTACTTACTCCACGCACGCTAACCTATGCTGACATTTCTATTCCCCACAATCGAAACATTTCGCCAAGTGTTACATCAAGTTTCTGCTTAAACGGAGACACTATGGCACAGGGTAAAGAAAGCTGATAATGTACATAATCGGCTAGTGAATGTGGCCAGCAACTATATGATGTCGTGCTGGTGTTTTGCGGCGAAATTTCTTTTCATGTCGTACAGTACGTGTTTCCTGTGTATGTCGAGACAAACTGATTTCTTTTGCCCACAGCTCTACGCCTTACAACGTGGTGCTGACAGTGAAGGCACGTCTATGACGAGATCCGCCTTCCGTCCAGAGCGAACAGAAGACGAAACGCCCTCCGCCATCGGTCGACAGTGGACCCTCAAAGAAGAAAAGGGAAGCAGGCAGAAAACGGCGGGAGGAGGATTGGGAAGAAAGAGAAGGAGAAAGAGGCGAGGGAGAGCGGCGGGCAAGGACAAAAGGGGAAGACAGTGAAACAGAACCCTCGGAAAAGTAGAAAGTAAGAATAAAACTCGTTACATTTAAGACTTATCAGTACATACTCTGAATATGCAGTCCGAGTTCACCCAAACCAGGGAGAAGCCTGTCCCTGACTGATCTGTCCACACATACCCTGCTAGAGGTATGTACGTAAGCAACAATGTACACTAGGCTGATGCAGAATTGTGTCTTACACTGTTGCAATGTGTTTGTGCATCTCTTACCCATTCCTACTACTTGACGCGGTGATTCCGAGGCACCAAGGACACACACACACAATAATGTCCTCTTTTTTGCAGGTGTGTTGGGTATCGAGAGGATCAGAGAAGAGAGAGAAACTGAAGTTGTGAGTGACTTGCTGGGAGAACTGTCTTTTCCTCCTCCATCTCTCCTCGCATCATCTTCCTACCTCTAGTGTATGTATATTATATAGAAATATTTTCGGGAAGAAGAGTTTTTCAGGATACAGTATGTAAATAATCTGGTAAGGCATCATTGCCACCAGCATTCTTAGTTTTTATGCCACTGCCGCAATGTATTGCTTGATGTTGCATAGTAAACTGTTAAAAACTTTGAGTTCTTGGAGAACTGGGTATCTTGATGACATGATGTGAGCAGTGCGTTACAGCTGCAAATCAGCACCGAAACAGTCTCATTGCATGTGAAGACGATACATTTCTCTGCACTTGGTTATTATACGCTTTCACACAAACTGAGCAAAAAAACTGCACGAATTAAACAACCCTCTCATTATTAACGGTATTCTACAGCTACCAGTTGGTGAGTGAGGCGGTGGAGCAGGTGTCCGTCTCTTCACAGCGTCTCTGTAAGGTGATGGGGCTACCCCAGAGGGAGAGCTGTCCGACCAAGAGCTCTTTGACTGCCGCTGAAGACGACCATCTCCCTGGGAACACCTCTTCCTCAGGTCATTCATACATTTAAAAAATGTATATACCTTTGAGGTTTTTAGTGGGTATTTGAATCAGCCTTAGTGGATATTTCATTTTAGTGAATCGGCCTATATATTGTTGCTATACCTGCAAATATGGCAACTCTTTACATACGTACGTACGTAAGTAGAAGTCTAGCCTAGGTAGTGCATGCATGCGTAGAGTCAATGCGTGCAATTACGCACACTCGCACACGGCACAAATAACTGCAAAATCGCTAAAATTTGTATATCCACCATAAAATGTCGATTCTGACATATAATTATCTCAGAATCGACCATAGTTTTGTGGTTTGCACAAGCAAGGGGACAATGCCCAGTTTCACTCATACAGCACAACGTGTATATACCCCCCAGTCCCCCAAGGTACAAGTACACAAAGCATGCAACGGTTTTAGGCCTTTTATGGGAACATAAACATGGCGTGGTTGGGATTTGTAATAACTGTGACGTTGTTTAATTCACGCACTTACTGTAACTCACCGTCAGTCACCACACCCCTATTTGTACTGAGCATGTGCCAGAGAGAGCTGGGTCTGAGCACGCTATGAAAAGTGATCACAGATTAAACACGCAAACCAAAACTTGAAAATTGCCGCAGCAGCTGTGACAAATAAGAAGGAGAAGGAGAAGGAGAAGAAGGGGAAGAAACCAGACTCAAAGAAAGCTGGGTCTGGAAAGGACAAGGAAAGAGTGAGATTGCCATTGTACGTCGTGATCTCAATCCACAGCACAAATCCTTCCCACAGGTTCCTAGTAGAGGAAAGAGTGTCGCTGCCAGAAAGTCTAAGACTTCAGGTAAAATACGTGCAAATCCGCTGCAAATTTCACACTTGCTCGCTAAAAATGCATTGCTATATACTTTTAGTGTAATGCTCTCTCTCTCTCTCTTCATATTATACTCCAGTGAGCAGTAAGGACACCGACACGGCGTCAGAGGCAAGTCAATTACATAACTCAGATGCTTATTCAACCATGTTTATATATGCATTAGATCCCAGCAGAGCAGACACCTTCTGTGCAACCAGTTCAGCAGGTTGACCCGCTGGTAGAGAGGAAGTACAGAGAAAACCTTTATGCCTCCGTAAGTATATTTTACTGCAGACAGATATTATGTATTATTGTGGGCTATATGATGACATCACAGGTTTATGCAATTCTGGTGGCTACCGTGGAGAAGATGGTATTGACACTACCAGAACAAGAGTTGTAGGACTCTCATTAACAACATTCACTAAATGCCACACACATACATACATGTAATCAAACTATACGAGCAAACATTACAGCATAAGACCCAGAATGTGGAAAATTGAGAAAAACGATTTTAGTGATCCTTTGTGGATGACATCTACAATTACTGCACGTGGTTCTTGCCACACAACACAAAACTACTGCGGAAATTCTGAGAGTTATAAACAAGGGGGGGGGGCTATAATAGCTCAACTTTCAAGCGGACATCGTCCTTTGGTCTCAGGATAACAGGAGGAATGAGCTCAAGCTCTTTCCCATCGTCACCCTCCAGCGATACCTGGAATCGCTGCATGAGAGTGGCTATAACAACCTTCATCTCGTTGATCGCGAAATTCTGCCCTATGCAGTTTCGAGAACCGGCAGAAAATGCCAGAAAAGCGTACGGATCTCGCCTGTCGACAGCATCGGGACGAAACCTCAACGGATCATAGTCTTCTGGGTTCTCCCATATGTCTGGATGGTGGTGAATGGAATACATTGAGATTCCAACTAGCACTCCTTTTGGGATGGTGTGGCCACACACATCTGTGTCTTCGCCAGCCTCTCGCAGTATGTTAGGCACTGGTGGGTAGATACGCAAGGCCTCTTTGATGCACCACAGTGTGTACTGCAACTCCTTGAGGTCTTCGTATTCCACACGGTCACGGCCGTCCAAAACACGATTCACCTCTTCTCGTATCTTTTGCTGGTGCTCGGGGTGTTTGGCAAGACAGTAAAGGGTCCAGCTGATGCCAGTGGCAGTTGTGTCGTGCCCTTCAAACATGAATGTGTCCACTTCATCACGAATTTCGAGATCAGAGAGGCCGATTCCTTCCTCGTCTTCGGAAGAGAGCAAAATGTCGAGGAAGTCAAGATAACGGCCTTGCTTTGCCACTGCAGCGAAGACCTCCTTGCGTTCTATCTTGCCTTCCGTGACGTCCAATTTCAGTGCTTTGCGCCGTTCTTGAATGACTCTCTCTGCATGCTTGTGAACCAAGTTGCACAGCTTTTTCATCCGTCTGCCTGCTGGTGTGAGGCTGTACACCCAGTCAGACATATAGAGCGGGTTCAAGACGCGGTCAAATATAAGTCCGCAGAGTTCCTGGACGGCACTGACGTAAGGACGCTGCTTGCTCCCGACTTCCTGACACATGCTGTTGTAGCTGAACGCACACTTCAGTATGATATCAAGAGAGAGAAGGCTCATAGTTGGGAACACCGAAAAAGATTCGCCACAGCGTGCCTTTTCTGTCCACTTGTTGACCAGCGTTTGCACGCATTCGTTGTAGACCAAAACGTAAGGTTTCAAGATGCTGAAGTGGAAACCCGGCGTAAGGAGTCGCCGGTTTCGAGCCCACTTATCTCCCTCGGTAAGCAGGAGCCCATCGCCGAGCCAGGGAGCAAAGATCCCGTGAACCATCTTCGATTTCGGTGTCTTGAGTACCTGCCTCGCGGCCTCGGGATGGTGGATGTTGATGATCAGTTTGAACGGTCCAAGCCACGACCGAGTCACCTTGTGACGCTCGGCCGCGATGTAGTCGCGAAACTTAAAGACGAGTTTCTCATGTGGGAAGTATTGGGGTAGGTTCCCGAGCAGCCAGTTCGCGGGCCAGCCGGGGAAGCTCTTCGCTAGGCGGCATTTGCGACGGTGCTCCACAAGCGCGGGGAGAAGTTTCCACACAGCCGCCGTCACAAGCAACAGGAAAAGACCTAGGAGAAACATTCTACACCATGCACAAATGAGGTGAGACCAATCGAGACCATGTACCAATATATAGTTGGGGCCGGCCGGCCAGAGATGTGTCCGCGCATGCGCGCGCAGAGACACAAGCAGCATACCTACACCACACCTAGCTAGCTATATACATAACAACGGAATATGACATTCATCCAAAAGTAATAGAGCGCCATGTTTGCAATAATCATTGAAGTACCATCTGTCACAAGCTTGTAAAAAGGATAGCCCATCGACCCAAGATTTGGGTTTTCTCTCAGCCCAAAATTATTCCGCTGTTTCTGTAAAACGAGTCCTTGATCACGCACACTCTCGCGTGCGGGGAGGGCTTGGACTGCCCGCCAAACTCCCTAATCTTCCAGCCGTACTGGCACGACGAAAGAATCGGGAACTCGTACTTTTCCTCGGGCGTCAGCATCTTCCGTTTCCGTAGGTACGCGTTCCTCCCGTCACCGTGCGCACTGATCCCGCTGTAGAGCAACGTGCGAGTGCCGGCAGTAGGTGGGCGCATGTCAGGTCCGGCCGATTCCTCTGAGATGGTCGTATCACTGCCGTCGCTCGTCTTCGCTGGTCCCGCCGCCCCTCTGCCACGCTTCTCGCTCTCCAGACGGCGAATTCGCTCGGTTACCGCTTTCCCGTCCGGTACGCCGCTGTGTCGGGCTGGTTTAGCAGCGGCGGTGGGTTTGAACGGAGTCCCTGCGGCAGATTCGTCACCTAGGGAGAACATCTTCGAGTAGCGCTGGTGCCAGGAGAAGCGAAGCGCGGCTTCTCTGCTGATGCTCTCCTTCCAGAAGTTCTGGAGTTGAGTGTCCATACATTTAGCCATGACTTGCAGCAACTAGCTCCGAGTCGAGTAGTAGTAGCTTCTCGCCAGAAAAGTATTGAAGCGTCTGCGCGCGCGTGCGTCGCGTCGCGCGAGATAAAAATGGGCGGGGCTCGTACCGCTCGTAACCTGGCAACGACACAGTGATTGTGGGTAAAAGACCGTCTTTGAGAGAATGGCTACGGTAGGCGTTTCAAAGAACTGCAGAGGACAGCAAAACATGTTTCTTTGCTCAACACAGAACAGTGAATATCCTCAGGTGCCTGCAGTGGAAGAAGACGACAGGGATGAGGAACAATCTCCTGTGAAGCTCAGCACACTCCCAGGAGCAAAGACCTCAGATTTCTACACCGTGAAGAATATTCCAGAAAGATTTAACAACCCTGGTATGCACATTAGACCAAACATTGCTTCCGCAACACACACTTTATATGGGTATAGGGCAAGTTTGTTATACCCATGCCCACATTACTGTCGCATAGTTGTTCCAGACTGGTTGTGGTCATGGTTGGCATTCAGTGGCCCATATGGCAGAAACTACAGAATGTCGTTCACACAGCAAAATAATTATTATGCTAAATTCTGCCTAGCGATAGAAGTGTCACATTAAAAGAGTGTCAGCACATATTAGTATTCTCTCCCGGCCGTTCTACAAAACTACGAATTGACTTTATAACATATGTACCAGATTGGTTTGAAGGATATAATACACAAGCGGAGCATCCGTTCTTCAGCACATCCTCTTCCTCGTACGGGTAAGCAAAACGTTTTTTTCGAGTTACTAAATTATTCTGTAATCTCGGTACAGTTCAAAGTCACCATCAGTACACACCGTGCCAACACAATTTCATGGACGATCGCAAAAGTTCACAAAGGTAAACGCGGTTCATAAGTATATATACCCCTACATACACATACAGTAGGGTATTAATTGTCCCTTTAAGTGTTTGGGATGGAATTGAGGTGTAGATGTTTGAAAAAGGTTTACGAGCTACATAGTTTATCATACCACATGAACCACAGACTATTGTATTTCAGATGAGTAACCATGCCGTGCATACTGTTTCCACAGAACCTGGGAAAGTTTGGAATGTACCGCAACCACTCCCTCAACACTGACCTGGACCGCAGCAAAGTGTGAATGGCAAACAAGCATCAATCACTGACTAGCAAACAACAACTTTCTTGTAATACATACGTACATAGGTCATAATTAAATTTGAGCGGCAACGCAACGGCATCAATATTTTCAATTTCACTATACATAGCACGTTACATCATGCGTAAGTGTTAAGAAAAAAAGCACCACGATTTCACTGTCTTTAGAATTACCTACGATGCAAGGCGAGTGCAATTAAACGGCATTACCTGTACATGTTAGGAAAGTGGAAAACTTGTATAAATGTACCATACTCCTTAGAAGAGAAAAAGTGGACTATATATGCTCTAGTCGACAGTGAGTGCACCAAGGTCTAGTTGACCAGCCTGCTGATACCAGACTGCAAGTGAACTCCTTCGTCTCTCAGAGTACGGAGAATGGGGTTGTACAGGGAGGGAATCGTTGGCCGAACTATCCCCTTCTCCTTCACATTACCTGTGAAACATTGCACACTGCCTAGCTGCACTTATAGAACGTACGTATGTACATACATGTATAGAAAACCCGCAGTAATAGATTTTGCTCACAAAACGATGCCTGCATAATAATGTGGTGGCTCACCGTCCAGAATGAGACGAGCTGCAATGGCCGTAGGCAGACCCACACACCTTGCCATTGCAGTGTAGCCATCTGGATTCCCGTACTCGACTAGATCTATCCATCGCTGCTCCTGGGACCAACAAATGCAGAGTTACATATGAAACAAACTCTAACAAAGTTTTTCCCCACCGTGCTTCCTGCACTAAAACAAGGATAAGACAAATAAGAGCGATCATACAGAGAAAGTGATGTGTTACAAACTGTATGAATGCAGATTGACATGCTTGATGGACTTAGGGCCAAGTGGTAGCCTGAAACCCACTGTAGGAGTGCACATAGTTAGAGAGGTTGAGGATGAGGTCAAATGCTGCTGGGCTCACTGACTTTGGTTCTGTTGGGCCACTGGATGGTGAAGGTCTCTCTCATAAAGATGGCGTCTCTCTCTCCTGGCTGGTACTGGAGTCGCTCCTGGAGATGGGCACAGAGCGTGTCTATTGGTGTTCCTCTCAGGGGAGCCGGCGCATCGGTGAGCAGACCCAGTCTGCATGTACATACATGTGAAGCAAAACAGAGAAGAGAGATTGAGAGATTGTGATTACTGATATTGCACGACTTTTGTTTGTACACGTACTGTGTAGACAGTGGGTCCGTGTGTCACTGTGAGAACAACTGACTTGTGCACAACACACCAAGGAAGTAAGACATTGGTTCTTTGCACGCCGCCAACACATTTATGTGTCCGCGCGTCGTTACCGTTAAATTATTGCATCTTACGGCGGCGTTTTAAGTGATAATGCACATAGAGTGGCAAGTCTAGAAAAGCCAGCAAAGACGAAATGTGCCTGGTGATGGGGGGCACGTCACGATAGCTCCATGGCCTTACTCACCCCTCAATGGCTGTCAGAACATTCTGGTCTCCTCCGACGGTCTCCAGTACAGAGGAACGGAGGTCTGGGGTCCTGACATCAGACTGAGATATCAGTATGGCCAGCAAATCCCTCTGTAGGGAGTGTTCCAATACGAAAACACTTTGAGCAATAACTCTTACAGTGGTTTTCTACTAGCTATGAATGAGCACGTATCATCGAGGTAAACGCATGAGCGTGATATTGCATGTCCTGCGAGGTATATAGTTGGTAAATTATTTCCGTGGCAAGATCAAAAACAAGCTATGAGGTGCCACGTGTAGATGAAACAAGCAGTGCAAACTCTGCCATGTCGACCAAACACTACAATTGTGAAAAAGTTAAGTTTTATGTAGTAGTTGCTGTTAGCAGTAAGGCATCGGTAATATTCCTCATACTGTGTCTAAGGCCTCACCCATCTAAGAGGGGCCGAGTCAGGCTGCAGTCTCTGGACATGAGCATCACCCAGCAGCCCCAGTCTCAACAGGCCCTGAGCTATGCCACAGAACCCTCTGTAGCGCAGGGTGCTCCTGACAATGGTGGAGGCCTCGGGGATCTGGTACACCTCCCTGTACTTGACCGAGTCTCTGTTGGGGAAGAACTCCAGTGGGAGGTCGGGGAAGAGGCTGACGTCTTGTGCCGTGCTCAGTATGTCTCCCCCTCTTGGTACCTCCACCAGCTGAGCATGGAGGGAGCAAAGCTTGGTTTGCAATACTGATCAAAGAAAATACTTGCATAATGAAAAAGTAAGGGTTCAAGCTGCCATTAGACGTCATCATTATGCAGCGGTATCCAGTTTATTCTTGCATTAAACTGCGCTGTGAAGGTCACATCAGGATTTGTGAACCAAGCTTAAGAGAACCTTGTTTGTAATACTCATTTACACAGCTCAAAACAGAACCTTAAACCACACTCTAAAGTTGTAGTTGCATTGCAGCTACACACGTAGCAACCACAAAGGCCAAACAATGCCAAAGTAGCGATGGCAATACGGATGTATACCTTTCCATCCTTCAAGTATGTTGCGGGGTGCATGGTTCCAAGGAGCACACCTTTCGGACTCCAGCTGCAGTGGAAACACCTTCAGATCCTCAACCACACAACAGTGAGGTTCTATGGTGTAACGGTTAGCACCTGGGACTCTGAATCCCAAGATCCGAGTTCGAATCTCGGTAGAACCTTTATTTTATTTTTATCCACCAACTCAACACACAGATAGTTAGTTTATGCAAAATATTCGGTTTTGTAACTGTGTATAATACAGTAATCTCTCCTGCTTCTTTTATGAATGAGAGTATATATCCAATTTGGGAGAGAAATTCCCAAAGCAATATACCTGCATACCTGAATTTGTACTTGAGGGGGTTATCAGCACATTCTGGAGCAGGTAAACCGCCGCAGAGCAAATCAAATGAGAGCACCTGACGTAGAGAATTAACTAACATTATTGAATGTCTCTCTCCCTCTCTCCTCCCCCCTCTCAAACAAACAGCACAATCTCTAAAGTCGCAACTACTGTATTTCTCATAAACGTAACAAAAAAAGATACTTCATTCTCGGAGGTTCTACTGCAGTTAGTCTCTTTGCTACTAGTATGTTGGCATTACTTTTCCCCCTTTGTCGTGGACCTCGTCAATACACTGCATGGCCAGCATGTGATCAATCCCAGGGTCCAAACCAATCTCGTTCAACAGGGTCACCCCCACTTCCTTTGCAGGCCCATCCAACTCCTGTATAAGGTGTAAGAGAGGAAGCAATAGCAGCAAAGAGGGAAGGGGTGAAACCCCCGCCCCTTTAGCTTCATCTTCTTCCCTTTAGACTGGCAACTTATTAAAGTCTTGAGTATATGTTTCACTCCACCCCCCACCCTCAAAACCCCGCATAAAGTCACAAAGTAGTGAAGGCCTGGGAACAACACTTATTCATGATGAATTCACAACCAGATATGTACAATCCAATGAGAATCGAGGGTAGTTAGTTGGACAGGGGGCTAATGACTCTGCCAGTGACCTTATTCAGGTAACGGACAAGATGGTGAGATTCATAATGTGGGAGAGAGACGGACGCCAATTTGGCACATTTTGGTCGAGTCTCTGGCCTAGTCTCTAGGCGTTGGTCTTCCTTTTCCCTCAACACACACTTAGGAGCTACACAAATGACAAGCCTCTAGCAACTGCTTGCTAATGCATAACACTAGCATGTATATACATGGTACATGGAAAAGGCAGAGCAAAATGCACTTTCTATAGATAAACAGATATGTATATACAATCCAATGAGAATCGAGGGTGTTTAGTTGGACAGGGGGTTCTAATGGCTCTGCCTGCGACCTTATTCAGCAAACGGACAAGATGGTGAGAGAGTTAAAATGGGTTCTTGACACACCACAACAGGACATATACACGTACTGTATGTGCATAAGTGAGTCTGGCAACGGACGTACCTGGAGCTCAGGACTGACGTAACTTGCAGTCACCAAGTCCACTTTGTGGGCTATGCATTGTCTGGCTACCAGTGGGTGGAGTGTGAATGGAACGTAACTACAAATAGAAAACAAGAGAATAATGCCAAAGCAAGCGCCACAAGCTGTAAATTGAACATGTCTAGAAAACAGAGAATAACAAATAGAACAAGTAATAAAGCCCTAAGTTGCTGCTATACACAAGACTGTCATTAAATTCTATTTTCCTTGTCCAACTATACTCATAGACTTTGAAGGAAAAAAAGACACCCTTTATTCGGGAGACTGGAGCTCAGAGTTTGACTCCAGACAGAAGCTGGTTGGTTGTTTCTCTATTTCTCCTTGACTGCCTGTGTCAATTTGGACGATCCTTGGATTGTCAATATACCAGGTAAACTAAAGAGTTTGGAATCCAAGAGCATTGTTTCATGCAGAGGGCTCTCTGGCTAAACCCCTTTAACTCCAATTTATTACAGTTGATATAGACGTCTCTTTCTTGAGCTTACACCAGAGTGTTTTTGACTAGAGGAGCCTACTTTAATAACCTTTTAACTGCCAGTTTAACCTACAGTTGCTGGAGTCAGTAAGGTGAGCAGTGCTCTTTCCTTTACCTGATGACTAGATTGTGGCCTGGAATGAGGCTAGAGAGACTGGCATCAGACGTGACGTCAACTTCAGCAGTGCTCGTGTTCTTGAACGGAGCAGCAACCCTGTCGGCTTGCTCTGGGATATTGGAGGCTGAAAATAGAGAGTGAAACGACATCACAAAGATGTTTGGATTTCAGGCGCTTCCCGTCGCGTCTCACTCACCCACGGTGACAGATACGGTCCCGTCCCTCGTCAGCCATTCAACTAGAGGTGCTGAGGTGTACCCCGAGCCCAGGAGCAACACGCGGCGAAGACTACTAACAGACGACATATATTATACTACTTTAGCTCAAGGCGGGGGCAAAGTTCGAACAGCTGAGTGCGCTTCAAAAACACTGCGCATGCGCAAAATGGTACCCGTGGCAATTTAATTTGTGGGGGCGTGGCTTGTCGTTGTTCCTCTTTCACCCGAAATAGATTGTGTACGGCGACATGTCAGCTCAAGTTCAGCTGATGCCACGGCTGCAGGAAGTAGGTACCGCCCTCCACCCTAGTAGTGCGGATGAAACGCGAGCCCAGGTGCCGGAAAACGACGTATTTGCAGCAGACGGCGGACAAAACGCGGAGGCAGCTGCAACGAACCACCTTGTCGTCCAAGGCGGTGGATTTTGGAGCGGTATAAACGGCCGGGAACAGAGCCCCTTCAGGTCTCCATCGCCGGAGTACGTTGACGCTGTTGAGTACCTGCAGTACGAACTACAACATAAGGCCATGGGAGAAACTGTCACGCGGGGAGACACAAACGAGGCGAGTATATTAAATTGTCTCGTGGGAAAGGACTACCGTGTGAACTGTTGTATGTGTGTGTGTAGAGAAGCAGCTATAATAGTAGCTACTAAACACTCAGCAAGTCACATGCGTACCCACAGTAATACATAGGCCCCTTAGTATGATGTATGTTGCTTGGGGACAAAAGTTGTTCACTCGTCCAACACGCGTACAGTTTGTTTAGTCCCAGAGTGCAGGCCTGTCTTGTGGTGTCCCTCGCCCTTGTGTACCTGCCCACTAGCTATTGGACACCTGGTAAACACACTGGATATTGTATACTCACCTCCTCCCCAGAGGTCAACAACAGCCAGTGAAAAAACAACCATTTTACTTAGCCAGCTTGTGTTTTTTTTACCTGAGGACTGGTGGAATTAGTCAATAGTTGCGTTTTAGAGCAAGTCTTCAGTTTCCGAGAAATTCACACTTGTCTGTGTACATCATTGCAATTAGAGGGACGTGGAGAGAGTTGTATATATGTACATCGTAATACAGGGAGCATGGGGGTAAACAAGAGCATTGTATAAGAGAGTGCTATTCTCAAATGAAGGTGTGTGTGTGGAGTCAGCTTCTAACATTCTGTTTATCATCATCCTTTGACTTGTATAGAGGTATAATTTTGGTGGAGAAAGCTTCCTGATGTTGTATACGGCAATTGGGGTGTCTAGTACAATTTGTATGGTAGTGATACAGTCAGACCCTCTCCACACATTGACTAGCGGAGTGTCATTGTCTGGTGACCCCTCCCCGCAATGATGGGTGTGTGTGTGTGGAGACAGGAATATCCAAGGTAACGAGACACTCCCAGGTTACATGTATGTATGGCAAACAGCGTACGTACTAGCGTAACCGGCAAACAACGTGGAAAAATCAACTATGGAACTCAGTGTTGATGTCCATACATTTAAAAGGGAGCGTGAGTGAGTGTGTGTGTGTGTGTGTGTGTGTGTGTGTGTGAAAGAGACCCTCTAATACTGAGGGATATCCCAGGGAAATATCTACCACTCCGTAAACAGGATATATACTTTGCCTCCTCCCCTCATCTTTTGTGTTAGGAGTTCCTCGAATGATAGCACTCAGTTTCCATACTATATTGTCCGTTTGTTTGTTGAATTCCTATGTGGTGCTTACAGGAGCATGTACATGCATGGCAAGTGAAAAGCTCGATAGGACAGAAACCACAATGGTACTGAGCTATATTCATACTAGGCCAGAAGGGCTCTATGTATAGTGAGCTTGAGGCTTTGCCTCAGTGAACATGCGGATAGAGGACACCTCTGTTTGTTTAATGGACAATTTTCGTGGTTCCAACAGACTGAACACACAGCAGTGAGTTTGTCACATGCTTAGCATCATGTCACTATACAAGTCATACCCTGCAGGTCTCACCATTGCACATCTGGTTACTGATCTGTGCAGTGTATGCACTTCAATCCTAACATAGTGTGGATGTACACATGGCTTTCAAAAGTACGATATCTGCTTGGTTTGTTTGCAAATATAAGGCCTTGCGTTACGCTCTGCACGCGGGACTGTTTTGCTCCTGGTATTTCTAAACGGTGACAAAGACCTAATCAGCAAATAGTTGGAATACCTGCAGGTCTGTAAGGTATATACATGTAAGCACGCTGGTGTGCTATTTTGTCTTCCCCCTACTGACGTGTGATACATTATTCATAAACACTGCCCACTACGCACTGTACATATTATATTCATCGTTGGAGCTCATTTTGAGGTTAAGCGTCATTATGCCTAGTAACATACAGTAATCACTGCAATGTAATATGTACCATCTAAGTTACGTGGTTCTTAATTTACAGACTCATGCAGCCATGCATGATTAATACGCAGGAAACGTTCAGGTTTGCAATTTGGTAGCGAAATACAGAGTTATGTAGCTGTACAAATGGCTCCTTCTGACAAATTTTAAGAGGAAGCATTCCTGGACTACTCTCAATTTAATTGACACAAGATCTGTCCCATTAAAGTGATTTGTCCCATTAAAGTTTACACATAAAGTACAGCATGCGCTGATTAGCATGCTATAGCTGGTAATGATGCCAAATGGGAAAATCCTCTGCCAAAAAACTTTTTACGAATTTCAGTTTTGAGGGCTCATTCATTGGCAACATACATACTACGTATGAACTGTGTATGCGTACAGTAGGTGGATGTCATGTACATTCTATCCTGTAATCAAGTAATAATGACTGTTTTCTATCAGGTGAATAATGGTGTTTAAAAGTAAGGTTGTAAGTGTTACATTCACACCTACAGTCATACGTACGTACATCTCAAGTATTATTCACGTTGTTTAATGTGTCCTTCGTGTGTCCAGGTTGAAGAAGACTCGGTGGAGAATGCTCAGAGGCTAACCCTCACCAGAGATCCTGCCAAATACAACTCATCTTCATCTGGTAATTCCAGTGTACATACATATGTACAGTATGCTGTGTGTTTCCACAGATAAACATAAAGTTCTCCACTATACATGTCTAAAACTTTGTGTTGAGGTCTCAAAAAATATTTCTCGCAAAGTTTCTCACTAAAATTTGCTAGCTATTGGTACAGTACATTAAATTGATGGCTGTTAGCAGCCATGATGTTCAGCCAGTACACATGTTATGGGTTTTTCGCTAACCAAGTGAAGCATTTGAAGCCTTCAGGGCCCTTTACATAATGTCCTTGCTGTATATGCTCAAAACGCTAAAGCGCAAGGGCCTTGTGGGCTTCTGAACTCCGTGATTCTTTTGCACCCGCTAAACGAGATCTACAGACACCGTATCATGTTTCCGTCTCTTCAGATCTTGGTATAGGTATCAGAGTGGCTGGCGGAGTGGGGTGTGAGAAATGTGGAGAGCTGCATACTGTGATCACCGATGTTACTACCACTGATATCCCAAACCAGTACAAAGGTCGGCATAATGATTACGTTGATGATGTGTGAAGTTTGTCTGCCGGTGACCAAAGCACTTTCTTCTTACTATCACTAAGTACGGTAGTACTTAGTTTATAGGGATGGGCATGGTACCTAGATGTATGGGGCTATGATAGGGAGTTTTGTTCATCTTCTCCTTCTCCTTCTTCTTTTGCCACTAATGATACTCCTGAACTGCTAAAATCTACCGGGGCTATTGAACTTGCTCACTAACGATGAGAATTTGCTACAGTTAGGCTTATAATTATGGATACAGCTAATGATGCTTCTCTTCCTCTCTCTCTCCTCTCTACTAGGACTGGCGGTGATGGAGTGGTGTAGACACGGGGTGGACGGTGTCACCCACGAGGAGATGAGGAGAATCATTGCCAGAACTGAGGAGGAGACTAGCATTCAACTCATTGTCAAGGAATGCAGGTCAGACCCACACACCCAATGGATGCTAGGTGGCTCAACTGCATCACTTAGCACCTTACTCAAGTTATTGGGTGAGTATCAGAGAGTGTCCATCTGCATGACTTAGCACTTTACTCAAGTTCTGTCTCATTTCATAGAGAATGTCCATTGTGCATCTCTTGGCAGTTGAGTTCGTGTTATGCATTGGGTACAGTAATGGTTGTGTGTAGTACAGTTCAGTGTGTCGTTATTGTCTTTTCAGAGGTCCTTCACTGCCAAAAGCTGAGGATAATAGCTCCAGGGAACCGCTCAACGTTGACCAAGACGTTTCATCACAGGTACATGGGTATATACTGTAGCATTGCTCAATAGTTGCACTCTTCTACATGGGGACTGTAGTGCATGTGCATACAAGGCAATGTATAGAGATGGCACTCATTTGCTATTCAAGATATGTATATACACTTCCTACGGCCACTGAACCCACCTTCCTTGCCCCGTTACTTCCTCCCCTCTCCCTCTCATCTCTCCCTCTCCTTACCTTTCACTCTTCCCCTGTTTGTGTATTAGTATCTTTCATCATGTATGTCTCTAAGCATGTGCACACCAGTCATCTAGTCAGTAAGTCATCTGTGTCCAGTCTTGCTAGAGGAAGTATGTATTTTTCTACCAGCCCAAATACGGGAGTAGGCACAGGCCTTGCGTGCTGTTTTAACTCACGTTCAGATGTGTACCTCGCATTCCCTTTCATCCCTCCCTCCCTCCCTCCTGTCCCTCCCCTCTCCACCAAGGTCCCCAACTTCACCACCGACTCTCCCCGACGCTCACCCTCCAGTTCCACCGACAGAGAAGCCTCCTACACTCCCAAATCCCTCTCCCCCACCCCCTCCCCAATCCACTCACGCACCTGCACACCCTCACACTCCCCAAGCACCACCCCTTCCCCCACACCCCCTCCCTCTCCGAACACCCCCCGCAGGGGACCCGTGAAAAAGCAAAATCTCGACCCCCGACCGGTCTCAATAAACCTCCCAGTGTCTCGAGAAGTGGTCGTTGCCCCAAAGTTCATGATAAACGGAATTCCGACAGGTCCTCCTCAGGAGGCGGGGCAGAGCAAGAAGTTTTTTACTGTTGAGAGCTTCCTGGGCAGTGCCCCTGCTGCCTCCATACATGTGAGCTACACATACTTATACAGTTTGTGAAGGTTAATGGCTTTAGAGAGTTTCAACAGCTGAACTGGACCATTCACCATTATTATGCCATGAAACTGCCTCTGTACATACAAAGGGAGAATATTTTACCCGACTAGCAAGGTACATACAGGTAAAAACAGAACGAGAAATCTGCGTAGGTTTCCCCAAATTTCTTATTTGCTACGTGAAATGTTTCTCCCACATACACATAGTGTTATAAAAATAGCTACTTTCATTGTGTAGCTAGTCCTGAAAAAAGGAAGGAAAATGCGAGCGCTTAATTTTTTATGGACCAGTAGAGACAATTGAAGCATGAACTACACTTTAGCACAGCTTTTCCAGCCAATTCTTTGAGTAGACAGTAAGTGTGTGTCTGTAGTGCGTGAGACATAGCTGTATGCTTCTGGATAAGAGTTTGCGCATTGTTGCAAGCTGTGATAACAGCGATCGTTTGTCAGTTGCGTTGTGATAAAGCTCTGCCCTTCGTGAACTTGTGACACAATCTGCTACAGATGTCACTGAGGTATCGGGAGGACGAGGACCACCTGAGGATACTGCTGCACGAGGTGAAACAGTCTCTGAGGAAGAACGGGTCAAAGTCCTCGAGCACACCTCAGGGACACTACTTCATCAACGCCTATCTTTTCCCCGACACAGAGTGAGCTTTTCAGTTATATGTGTATATACATGGGTGTTAGAGTGGAGTTGTGTGGACATTACTGTAGCTAGAGTGGAGTAAGGAAAAAATACTAGGGTGAACTAAACTTTCTACCTACAACCCTATTGCACTGCACTCTCCAGTGCAGTGCGATAGGGTGGGCTAAACTTTTCGTACTTTTAGCAAGCAAGTGGGGGGAAAGACAGGCCAACCAACCATCCTGAATACCTTGACTATAGCTGGAGAGTGCAGTGAAAGAATAGGGTGGCCTAAATTGTTTGTACTTTTAGCAAGCAAG
>CASHTH010001422.1:0-15284 GCA_030341885.1 Geodia barretti | reverse complement strand
CACAACAAAAAAAAATAATGGACAACAGATAAAACACAAAAGATGTTATAAATTAAAACAGACAAATCGAAAGACTATAAAATTCAGAAGAACATGGGACAATCATAATAGGGATTATACCAGCAAATACATTAAAAAAAAAAAAAACATAAAACACAACCCACTCTGACATTTCCCTTCTCCCTCTTCTTGACTCGTGCTCAGAAACAGAGACCAAAGGCACCACCAACCAAAGGGCTCAGATTTGCACCTCGGGGCCTCCAAAATTCACGGACTGCCCGAGCAAAACCAGTTCACAAGGCGGCACTTCCGACGCTCAAATTTTAGCTATAGATATTTTTGCACTCGCTTGTCCAGTCATATTTTATTGTCAGTGGAAAAATACGCGGGCCAATGTTGGTGCGCTCCGTTTGGAACAATGCGTCTTCGGGATGACGTCTGGGCAGCAGCTAACGTTGGAAAGGCTGAGGAGGCCGCTGGAGAGAGAGCGGGACCAGCTGCGTGAGGCCAGAGAGGCCATCTTGCAGCAACTCAAAGTACTGAAAGTAAGTCGCAAAATGCAGTTGACCGACGAATAAGGGCACCTCGTAATGAAAAGGGACACTTGATTCTGCTCCAGACGAATAAGAGACACCTAAATACGGACACTCGATGTTCCATACGTGCCCCTTATTCAAAGGTTTATGTCCATGTTTGTTCCCTCGTAGGCTGAGCAGGTGACAATCCAGCGGCTAATCCAGGCACACGTGAGCGGAGAACCAGAGGAGCCGCCGAGACTCAGCTCCCTGCCTCCAGCCAACAGCACACTGGGCGGTGGAGAGGACAGTGAGCCTATGGACCACACCCTTTTCCACCTGCCAGAGCTGAATCTTGAGGTGGAACCATTCATGCTGGGCTTAGGGGCAGAAGAACCAACAGAAGAAGACGACTTTGACTGAAAGATTGAGATTAACAGTCACAGAACAATACAACAGTCATATGTATAATGAAGTCATCACGTTCCTCACATCTACACGGCACAATACAGCAACGACGCTATGTTATAGCTAGTATAAGTTTGTGTCAATCCCTCAAGCCAGCATTGCTCGTATCTCCTCGATGCGACGTCTTGTCTCCTGGGCATAGGTGACCGGAGTGGCCGCTACGCAGTAGCACTTTAACCTCTGCTCGTCCTAGATACACACAAGGGGAACAGAGAAGGTTCTTCATTGCAGTCCTTTGTAGAGGGATATGTACATACACCTCGAAATTTAGTGCTCGTCTCACATTGAACGTGTCCATCTTAGTTCTGACTCTGAAGGTGTACTCCTTGAAGTTGGCCTGCTGGAACACGTTGTCGAAAGCCTGTTCGTCAGACTCCTTCATGCTCCCCAGATCTTCGGCAGACGTACCCAGGACCTCCATGGCCGTCTCCTGGAAACACGTGAGATACTGACTTCCAGAGTAGTCAGCCGTGCTGATCTGGAATGGCAGTACGGAGACATGGGAATGGGAGGCATACATAGGAATTGAGGAATAGGGACAGAGAAATGAAGATGTGGAAATGGCAGAATGGAGACATTGGAATGGGGATTGGATGCATAGTGGGAGACACGGGAATGGGAGAATGAAGGCATGGATAAGAAGAGTGGGAATAAAGGATGGGACTAGGAGAATCGATGTATAGAAGTGGGGAACGGAGATGTCTGAATGGTGGTATAATACTCACTGAAAGGACGATCCTGTATTTAAAGTTTGGTGACGTCTGGTTGCACTTCTCACAGGTGTACTGCCCCTCGTGTTCTGTCACTTTCTTGTTGCAGTCGGCATTCGAACATGCCTACAACAAGTAAACCAACACTCAATACTCTCCCTCTCTCTCTACTGCAGGCAGCACGGAACATACCTTGTAGAGGCAGTTGTCTTTCCTGCAGAAGGTGATGGTGGCCTTGCAGTTGAAGTAATCTGGCTTTTCTCCGTGGCCAAGATCCAACTCTCTCACCTGGTCTACGGTCAGGAACCCAGCTGCCTGACCTGCACACAGCAAGTCAGAAAGAGAGGGGAGGAAAGGACAACGCTTGATTTTCACCCACTATCTTACTGAAAAAGGGAACGTGTCAGTGCATAAGGCAGCTAAATTCAACGGGGCCCAGTTAAACACTTCCATTCTCAGTGATAGTCACCACATTCTCTTTAATGCGGCAGGGGCAAGAGAAATAATTTGGTCTGAAATTGTGTCTCCTGAATGATTGCCTCCCTGAAAGGTAAGATTTCCCAAGAAATGGCCACATGTCAGTTCGCAAGAGGAAGCCCCTAAAATTAGTGCATATAACTACCTCCTCCACCAGATCTCTTGGTCAGAGATGGAGGTCACCTCCTTGTTCCTCCCGACACTGTCAAACCAGCCCCTCAGTTGGTGGGCCTCCGGTATGTCGGGGTCAATGTTCATCAGACTGCTGAACTGGGTCGACAAAGAACGCCCACCATAGTCAGACACCTTGCAGCCCTTGAGTGCAATCACAGGACAGGAGGAACCGTCGAATGCCTCTGCCTCTGATCCCCATAGTGTCAGGCTCACCACTTTGCCCGACCGATCCATCAACTGGACGTCCCGTTTGGGGATCTGCAAACATATGCACACGGTGTAAAGGACCCAAATAAGTAGAGGAGGCAAAGAGAGGTAAATTATTAAAGTTGAACCTGTTTTCCGGTGGATCGAGATGTGACACTTGTCACTTCAGCTGCAGACTTGCACACCCCTATCACATCTACACACGCAAGACAATGGAAGAACACAATTCAGCGACTAATTTTGACGACACAATATAGAAAAAAGAAGTGAAAAAAGAACTAGAGCATAATAAAAAAATAGGCAAAACGCTAAATGGAGAACCTAGAATAATAGGGAGGAGACAAAAAAATGAGTTGCTCAAACTTTTTCATTCTCGAGAGTTTATTAAACCGCAGGGTTGGTGACTGACCAATGAGTGTGTTTGGTTCAATGTTCTCAATCTCAGCAATAGTGGTAAAGTTGTATTGGAGAGTGGGCAGGTCCGGAGCCCCTTCCGTACACTGCAGAATGGCACCGAGTCAGGCACATTTATGATGATGTAATAACCACACCCACCAATTCGATTGAAGTCTCATCGCCCAACATCAACTCGTAGTCGTTCTTGACAGACGAGAATTTCTTGTTTGCTGGTTTCAGCCTTCCCCTGGACACAAAGTACACCTGCACACGAGAGAGTAAAGAGAGTGGAAGGAAACGAGGGAGGAGGCGAGGGCTAACTTGTCCCAGCTCCAAAAGGCCCTGCATCTTGTCTGCCATTTCGTTGAACCCCACAGCTCTTATTTCTCCCTGGTTGACACAAGGAAGAGAGAGAGAAAGAGCAGAAATCAACCCATGATGGAATCTCTGCAGTCTCCCTCCCTATAATTATACCCACTGAGGCATGAGAGCAGCACAGCAGGCAGTGACTACGAGGTGGTACTATTGCTCACTGTCTCATCGACCAGGTCGACATTGAGGACTCTCCCCTCCCCACGAGAGTTGCTCCACGTCCTGATGGAAGGTTTGGACGCCACTCGCACTCGAATTGTCCACCTGGTACAACAGATATCATTGTAACAGTAGAATATGATAGAATAATGTGGTAGTGTGTGGTGTGACTGGCTGACTTAGATTGGTAGGGGCTGAGACTTGCAATGGGGAAGACGGTACGTTGGCTGGAGGAGCCCGGACTGACGTCTATCCCTGGCCTACTCGGGGGTGCTGCACTGCAGAGGGGAGATGAGGAAAGGTGAGAGAGGAGAAGTGAGACAGGTGAGAGAGAGGAGAGTTGTGTACCTGGAGTATGGTTTGGGAGGGTCGGCAGAGCGAGGCGATGAGTAGCTAGCTCGAGAGTTTGAGGCACTCCCTCCATTGTAGGCTAGAGGAGAAAGAGAGAGACAAATAAAAAGATTAAGGGGATCTCTCAAGAGAAGAGCTACACAGCAAAGTGTCCTCTATTCAGAGGTGCCTCATACTAATGTGTTAGTATATTATAGACAGGGTGTCCTTAAAATATATAGAAGGCATCTTTATTTGGAGGTTCTTTTTCAGACGTTGTACTCACAATTGTAACTCTCTCCTCCTCCGCCAGCGGCCGCTGGTCTCGAAGCTCCGCCCCCTCCTCCATTCTGATCTCCGGAGACCTTGAGCAGCTCCAGGGCCTCTGGTTTCCCGATAGGACCCCCGACCTCTGACCCACGACACAACACCTCCATCTGGATTATGATGATGATCCTGTAATTGAGAAAATCAGCTAATAATATATATCCATGCAACTTACAAAAATACTAGATTGTAGATTAAGTTTTGCAAAAACAAGTTTCAATAAAAATACAGTAAAGGTTTATTGTAGCGCAGATATTCTAAAGGAGTGAGAGCTGTGTATCCACAAAAACAGCCGAAAATGGGACGGCACAACTTGTATATACTAAACACATGCACAATTTTTAGAATCACAACAATAATAGAGTGAATCAGGACACCGTGTGAGTTAGTTTGCACCTCCTGTCGTGGATGGTGTTACAGAGATATCGGATGACCCTGACGATGCTGAACCTGTCCAACTCCCCACTGGCGATCTTCTGGTTCATCTGAGTGGCCAGCATGCAGGGCTGGAAGTTGAGTCCGTCCGACACCTGCAGGCGATAGCGCTCAGCCGCCTGCTGCTCTGATTGGATCTTCTTCATGTTCTGTGGCAGATATTGCAGGTTAGTTGGTTACAAAACCTCAAATGTATGGGTATGATGGTGGACTGTGCAAGACATGCTGCATTTCACGAGAACTGCCTCACACAACAAGTGAGGATTGCTGGTGTAAGTCAGAAAGAGAACGAGCCACGTAAAACTATAGAGGCAAAGGGGGGCGCTCACCATTACTTGAAGAACTGGCTTGTCCGGAGCATTCCTCTGCCGAAGGATTGCCTGCGATAGAGAGAGAGAATTGTGCACATGCTCGTGTTGGGCTGCATATGCATGTGGGGTGGCAGACCTCGAGGGCTCCGCGCGTGAGCTGACTGGCATAGTTAGCCATGACGTCGAGAGTGCTTCTGTTTGCTACCACCAGTTGAGGAAAAACCCGCGGCTAGTTCCCGCCAGTAGTCACGTGCCAATCACACGACGGCCGCCCCCGCCCGTCTTCTATCGATCTTATGCGCGCGCGCAAACAACGCGCATGCGTATTCGCGTTTGGAAATGCAAAAATGCTGAGGAAAAAAGACTATAGTAACGCAAAGAAAAGTTGGTTTGAATCGTGACAATAATTGTCTTATGTTGTGACAGAATATGCTGCGTCAATTTCCAGTCTTCGTCTCCGCAGCTCTTTCACTTCAGCCGCCTTCTTCTTCCGTCCTTTCATGATCTGCAAAGGCATTGTGTACGTATCTATCTACACATCTCCATTCTCGTGGTATAATCTCACCTTCTCATAGAGTCTCCTGCGTCTTTTGGGCATCATCATGATGGCCAGCTTCTTTTCCTCCCTTCGCCGCTTTTTAGCTGCCTCTCCCTCCTCTCCTTCCTCCTCTCCTTCTTCCTCTCCTCCTGACCCAACCTCCGTCTCTCTGACCACAGTACCCACCACATTTGGCTGTGCGAGTAGGTAAAGATAGTGCACACTCACAGACGACATACTTACCACTTTAGCTACCGGAACAGTGGGAAGCACTCTCTCTGTAACCTTCTGGTCTTCTGCAGCAGTGAAACAAATGACACTGAAACATCTGAATAAGATTCAGGAAGCATATTACTGTCAGGCAGAACTAAGTGTGCTTTATAGAGAGGTGTCTTTTATTCAGAGGGTCTTTGGAAGTTAAAAGGTCCATCTTTAGCGTGCCTCACTCACCAGTTTCCATGTCTCCTTCCTCCTCTTCCTCCTCTGCCTCTTCTCTGAGCTCCATCTGTCTCTCCGGAGGGACGTAGTCGTCTGCTCCCTCACACACAAACGGAGAGAGATGAGGCGGCAGGACAGAGCCGGGGGAGTACTCAGAGGTCGGTAGGAGTCGGCCACGGTTCACGCTGTCAAGCACCCACTGAGGCTGGACGTAGTGCCTGCAGTAATGAACGCAGAAGAAGATAATTAGGACACTGAAACCGTTAGGCCACGTCCACATTATTTCCCATTCCTACACAAATGAAAGATCTACCAATAGAGTCAATATTTCCTCACACATGATTTGCAAAATGATACCGTGCGAAACTGCGCATAAATATCTTGCGAAGAACATGTGATGTTTTGGTGGCAACTTACACGAGAAATTTGACCATCAAAGACTTCCCAGTATATACCGGTAAAACTAGACCCAACACCAAGACGTGTGCCTCACCTCCCGAGGAACCGGTGTGCCTGGAGAGGTCGATCCACCACCTGGTGTGTCACACCCTCGTCCGGTTCCGAGAAACTCGCTCCCTTACCAGAGGTCGTCTCCCACGACGCAGCACCTCCGAAACACCTGCAGCCACACCCACACCATCTCTATTTCACTGCTAGTGCCAACATTTTGAGGTGATAATTCTTCATGAGAAATGTGTTTCAAAACTAAGGATGTGGATTACATGGTCTTTTGAGCAGAGCAAACCGTCACACATTTAAGGAAAACTAGGATCTGCAAATATTATACGACACCTTAATATATATGCAAACTTTTAACGTATCCCCTGATATCGCCTCTAGAGCACAGCAGTGTGAGTGTGCTGGGTCGTTCAGACCTAATGATGAAGAGTGAGGGCTTCTCGAGGGACCTCTCTGGACAGGAAGAATGTGCAGCCGTGGAACAGTGCCTTCAGTCCAGTCAACTTCTGTTCCTCTCTCCTGGCAGCTGATCTTGCCTCTGCTTCCTCCGCCTGTGAACCAGGCACAAATCAGAACTGGCAGCCATCAGATTTGGTAATTTTGCCAAACATTTTGCTACTAAGTGTATCAGTGGTTTGTGAGACACTCACACTCATTTCCACAGGGATCTCCTCTTCATCATCATCTGCCTCATCACCCGCCTCTGGAGGTAAACCACAACTCAACTGAACATACTGTGCCATACAGTTGAAAAGTTGAGAACAAAGATTGGCAACAAAATCTGCACACACTGTACTGTCTCCTGCCCGCAACAGTATAACACAAAACAAGTTTATGTCGACATAACAATTTTTACAACAAAATTTTACCACTATGCATAGGACATGACTAACAGAGTGTAATCTTACCTTCCACTACAACTCTAGCCAAGCTGTGACCCAGAGATGCCAGTACCTAGTGTAAAAAAGTCATGTGACTGTCACCTGACATCACATGACACACCTCAGTATGGTCATCCGACAACAGTAAGGAGTCTTCATCTTCCACCACTTGAGAAGGGATTACGGCTGCCTCGGGGAGAGGGGTGAGCCCCTCAATCTGTAGCCAATAATAAACGTGAATGATGAAATGATGATGTAATGTGGAGGGTGTGTCAGGCTCACCTGAGGAGGGTACTTCAAGTTGAGACTGTGGTAAAGTTTGAAGTTGATGAATCCGACAAGCGTAGCATAGAACTCCACAAACGTCAGCATCACTCTGAAATCTACATCACTTGGCATCTATATATAGAACATTCAGACTCAAATGCCAGCTATGGTAAGTATAAGCACATCGTGGCATCAAAACTATACAAGCCTCTGAGTTCCTTTAAGATCTGGTATATATAATGCCTTTTGAGTGAAGGAGTAAGGAGTAATCCACGTGATGGTCTGCCCCTGTATTTCAGCCTGGTAATAGATACCCTTGATCGACAAAAACACCTGGGAAACATGACGTCATAATAATGTCCAGGTGGAGATATATTATATATACTTACTTTTCTGAGAGATCTTGACTCGATGAGGAAGTGCATGAACTCCACGCACAGTCTCTTGCAGTTGTGGACCACCTGGGCCTGCGAGAGAAAGAGAGAGAGGGAGAGGGAGAGAGGGAGAGAGTGTTTATGTATGTATGTGTGCGTGTGTGTAAAAAGCAGAGAGCTGTAGACAGCAGAAGGGAGAAAACATATGGAACTAGGGCACACCTGCAGTCTCCTGTACTGAGGGAGAGTTGAGAATAGAAAAATCATTGTCAGGGCATCGTCAATGTCCCTCAGGGCATCCGTGAACGTTGGATACCTACAGCACACAAAACGAGAGGTCAGGTAAAGCGGCAGCACTCCCACACATAGTCAGGTACCCCAGCAAACCCAACTAAGTACTCGAGACACCGCAGACACCTTGACACAGGGAAGTGGGACCCACTCCTCCTCACCTCTCTCTCACGATGTGGTCTAGAGCATACACAGGCTTCTTCTCCATCATCTTCTCCGCCTTGGCGGGGTTTTTCTTGTGCGCCGCTCGCCTCACCCTCTTCATGAACTCCTTGAACTCTCGGAATTTCTCCAGCAGCGGCTCGTGGGCCAGAAACTGAATGTCTTTGTAGTAGTAGAACGTTCTCTGAGCCGTGCTCCCTTTATTCACTTTCTTCACGTTAGGTGGCTCGTGGGGGTAGATGCCTTTTAGTATACATAGTCGCCTGGAGGAGGCGGAAATTGCATGAACAGACAGAGAAGAAGAGTGACAGAGTGGTGGAGGAGGAGGGAGAAAGGGGGGAAGGGAGGGTGGAGAGGTGGTCACGTGAGAGACCTGAAGTCGGAGAGGGACAGCTGCAGTTTCTTCAGAGCCTGGTTTCGGGAGATGTAGCTGGTGGCCGCGCCGCACTCTCCCTGGACGACAACGGCGCGCGGGGAACTGAGAGCTGGTCAGTGAATATCGTTATAACTCACCTTCTTCTTTCGTTTACCCATGCTTCTTCTGCACACTCGAGCTACGCTTGCTTCGCAACGCACGTGGAAGTTCACGACTTCAATTGGAGCGCACTCTCTTCGACCTTTGCACCTCACCACGTGGGCAATGGAGGTGCTGGAAGAAGGAGAGTGTTCAGAGGATAGCAGCAGCTCCGCTAGTGAGAAAGAGGATGAGGGTATAGGAGAGACTCTAGGAGAACTAGAAGCGGCGGTGAGGGAGGAGAACAAGGAAGAAAACGGCGCCATTCTCTCCGCAATACAGCAAGAGTTGCAGAGTAAGCAAGTTCACTCGCCAGTGACAACCCCTCACTGTAGCGTTGGTGTGATGGCAGAGGATGTGAGTTGGCCATGCGGTGATGGTGGACAGCGGATGGAGACAAGAGTCAGGCCCACAGAAGAAGAGGAAGAGAGAGAAGGAGAGGAGACAGAGGACAAAATACCAATTGAAGCACTGGAGGCACTAGGTGAGCATGGTTAAGAACCTGGACTTGGCTGTAATAGGACGGTAAAGCAAGTTATGAAAATCAAAGAATTATTACCTTGCTACGTGATAATGTATAGTTCATTGTTACCACGCAATGCTGCTGAACCTTTGCCCCTGTCAGGTCGTTTCTGTTTTAACCCCCAGGCCACTGTGATGTTACCAGGGGCATGCTGACCAACCCCCACCTCCGAGACCTACTTCTGGAGCTAGACAGAAGCCCCGCCCCCCAGCAGGCGCTGAGACGAGCCATGAACATCCCTGTCTTTGTTGAGTTTGCGAACCAGTGCCTCAGAGTCTGTGGACTGCGTGACAACGACAAATCATGACATCAGCTACGATGATATTCTCCATTACATCATAACACACTGTGACATCACCAAAGTTCACATGACATCATCAATTTTGCAAAGGTTGTTTGCATACTAAAATTCCACTACAACACTAGCTATTGGCAAGGACTAGAGTCTTCTCAGTTTTGGCAGTGCTTTTGGTTGTGTTTGGGTGCTGAAGATGAGTAGCCATTCTCCAGCGACAGAGGTCTCAGGAGCGGCATTGAGGTGGAGCCCGCAAGGGAGGCGGGGCCACGAGAGGAGAATGAGGGAGTGGTCAGTCTGTGTAACTTTGGCATCACCAACGGAGCCTATGAAAGTATTACATTTTCCGTGACTATAATGTACTGTACTGTTAGAGTTCTGTCTCAGAAACTTGTGGAGATGTTTGGTCAAATTCGCAGATACAGTGTTATGGTGGTGCGTGTCAAGAATGTGCATCATCACAACTCTCACGTGCAGCTGGGCGGAGGCTGAGAGGGTGGGAAGGTGCGAGAATCGGCGGAGTTTGGGCGGAGTCAGCTGTCCTACGCTCCCCTGTGCCACACCCACCACCTCAGGAAACTGGATGTTGTGAAAATGGTCCCCACTCGAAATGTTTCCCCTCACCAATGTTGTCCTTGGCTATACATTATTGACATTTCAACAATATTATTGACATAAGCACAAACCCGTGTATATGTTTCTGGTCTCCGGTTGCCGGTAGCAATGACCCCAACTGACGACCTCATTGCAGCTGTGGGATGCTGGGGAGTGGGGTTTTTCCCTGGCGTCATGGCAACGGGAGGAGTGGAGATGGCAGGGATTGGGCGTTTCCTCGTGTTGTTGTTGATGACAGGGAGAGAAGAGGGAGGGAGGGGGTGGATGAAGGAGGGAGGTTGTGATAGCGACACTGTGGGGGGTGGGTGATGATTATGATGAGTGGTGGGTGTGGTTCTCCCAACGGAGGAGAAGAAACGAGGGAGGGAGACAGTGAGGGAGGGGTTCGGCAACAGTTGGATTGGAGTAGGGAGCGAATTTTGGGTTTGTTGTGCTGGCAATGCCTGGATAATGGTGGGTGTGCGTTTGTGAGTGAGAGGAGGAGGAGGAAGAGAGGGTGAGGCGATGGGTGGAGTGGGAGCCATGCCCATATTAGCCACGCCCGTCACGTGAGGGGGTGTGGTCAGCACAGGAGTAAGTGGTGGGGGAGTGTGCCTGTTGGGTGAAGACACAAACGACCAAATAGTGCACGTAAAACAAAGACTCAGACAACACAGGGCGACTGTACACTTGTGGGTATACAAACATACTTTGCTCTTGAGATGAGGAACTCTTCTGCCAAAGACATTCTGTTGAAAGGGAACAACAATACTAGTCGAGCAGTACAGACGTTGAATAGTATACGTACCCCGTTCTGGGGTGGAGCAAGGGTGTGGTGGCTGAGGGGGTGTGGTCAGCTGTGGGCATGGTCGGAGTGGGCGGGTCTCAGGGAGGACACTAGCCAGCTCCTGTACCCTCCTTGATATCTATATGCACACAAGAGAGCAGTGAAGGAGAGGGGTAGATTTGTACCATGGTGTGAAAATCTCAGAAAAAGGACCCTCTGAATAAGACACCTCTCTCTTAATTTCTTTTCTTTCCCCAAGGATAATTCACTGAAACAAGGACACCTCACTAATATGGAAACTTTATTCTCCCCCATTGGTGTCCAGATTAGAGGGGCTCCACTGTATATACTCACAGAGGCCACGGAGCTGGTAGAAATACTTGGTGGAAGACTTCTCTTTTTCTTCCACTCATCAGTGAACTGCAGGAAAGACCTTTACCCTCCAGACACTAGTTGACACATGCAATGTACACTCCCGATTTCGGGTCGTGGACACTACTCTTTGAGTGGTAGTGGCTGGTGCGCCTTCAGAAAGCTCCTGTGTAGGCGGAGTTCGGGCGGGGCGGGGCGGAGTGAGGAGAGGTGGATTCTCGCTCTACGAGCCTGCGATCGCCGGCGAAGATAGCACTTCATGGAGGGCGAGTGGAACTTGCGTCTAGAGAAAGATAGAGAGAAACAGCGATGGCTTTGATATTATGTGAAAGGCTTGTATCAAGCATTGGCTACACACTCACACACACTCACACTCACAGAGAGCACAGTACATGCATGCATGTACTGTTGTAGTGGAGTCTGTTGTGACCCCCACCACTTCAGTACTGTCGAGACACGATGGGAGGTTGGGTGGCAGCAGTAGCTTGCTCTCCAGGGCCAGCTGGTCTTCCTGCAGACGGGAGAGGGGGGAAGAGAGAGGAGAGAGGGGAGAGAGAGGAGAGAGGAGAGAGGGGAGAGAGGGGAGAAGGAGAGAGAGAGGATTAGAGGAGAGGTAAGAGGAAAGAGGATAAGTGAAAGGGGGAGGTACACAAAAGGAGCGATATATACCGACAGGAGAACAGTCTGTTCACTGGCAATTTCTCGTTCCCACTTGATGGTAGGAATTGTACTGCAAGATTTGTAAATAATATGTGGAAGTGTAATACGAACTGGGAGCACAAGAAGCAATGCCACCAAGTATTCAATGCACCCTCCAGCCATTATTTTAGTGATTGCTTGGCCTGTCTTTTCGCTTTAAGTACCCACTAACTAAATTTCAATTGTTTCCAACTGAATCTTTGAGATAGGTATTACTGGCAGTGGTTGGGTTCGTAGCAGTTGAGGAGGTGGTGAGAGTCGTAAGATTTGAGGTCAGAGGGTGGGCATGAGGGGGTTTCGCGAATCCTTCGCACACCACAAACAGTCGTGCATGTGGACAGTAGCTGTCTCAGAAGAACTTAGTCAGGACGGGAGGGTTCTGGGAGGTGGGGGTGGATGTGGAGAGAGGCTGGTGTCGATAAGCTGACAATTACGATTCACGGTGGACCCACTCTTTGGTTGTTAGGTAACTGAATATCTCATTTTCTCTGGAGCAACTTAGCCCAAAACCTCACCCCTAACCTCACCCCCCATTCCGCCCTACACTCCCTACTTTCCCAGAACCAGCTCGACCCCCACTCAATTACTAGTACGGTCACCAATAGATAAATCATCCAATTATATGTATGGTATATACCCATACGGCGGCATATCTCTTTAGAGTGGGGAGAGGGAGATAGAGCAGGATGGATTCATTGAAAAAAATAGGCGACAGGACACGTGATGGTGTGGTGTTTAATGGGGTAATTCATTCCCAAAAGTGTCAGATAGGTTACTTATTGCATGGAATCTCTAGTGGATGTGAGAACGTGGGTTAATTTTGGTGTGTAGTACACAATAGGGGCTGAACGCTAGGAAAATTTACTACGGTTTATATCTGCAGCGAGAAAAAAGCCACACCCACCAGGATTGAGAGACGGAGTGAGTAGCCACTGTCATCAGCAGTACAGATTTTGACACCATTCGTAAGGCTGCACGTGTCTCCAGGTGGGAGCTGGTGCAGCAAGTACTGGTGTTACAAAACTCTGTGAATGATGACAGAGACAGGTGACAGACCGAAGGAGAGGGGGAGGAGTAAAGTAGTGGAGGAGAATGGACTAAGGGGGATTAGGCTTATCTTCACTACCACCACGTATGACACACAAGTTTCAGGAGGGGTGGGTATTGGCCACCCTTGTTCAAAGTTCTTGTGTCGTTCTGTCTCTGTACGCAGTCAACATAGCAGTCGTAGAGTCGGTCAAACAGAGTAGAGAGGGGGCTCCTGGGGGCTCGCTTTCTTCCTCGGCACGTTGTGCCGCTGGTTATTCAACTATCTTTACATCTGAACAACAGATAGAAACATCATCGTAAATACTGTACCTTATATACGATAGTCTATCGCACGAGGGTATTAGGAAAGGGGACTGATAAGTCAAAAAAAAAATCTTACCCATATCGCTCTGAGTTCGCAGTCCATGTCTCCTTTCCCCCTGAGTCTTCTTTATCCAAGTTTTAGCGTTTTCGACTCTGTTTTAGAGATAATATGAAATAAATTTGTGGTGTGCGGTGCGGGCGGGGCGGCGAGCGGAAAGAGGATGGAGATCTTTGGTCTGTGCTATCTGCTGTTTCTGATGCTGCTGAGCTGCTGGCGTCTTGTCGGCATGCGATGAGGAAGTTCTAGATGTCGAACAAAGCACGCAGGACAGTTAACCTTTTGGTGAGGTCCAGTTACCATTCCACATCCAGCTACGGTAGCCATTCACGATGTGATATTAGGTCAGCTGGTTGCTGGACCCAGGCCCGGCTTGTGATATTCGCCGTAAGTCTCTTCATCATAACGCTGGGCTCCAGGCGGGCGGGGTCCACCTGGATAAAACAGGTTACTGACAGCGAGACTGACTGTATGTATCTAAGCTGATTGATAACTATCAATTATATTTTACTTGCTCTAGCCAATATTTTCCTACCTCTCCCCCCAGGGTGTCACCACACCTCAAACAACTGGCACATTGCTATCCTGACCCTCCGTAGGCTCCCTCACGCTCATTGTCTTCTTTCTACTTCTTTGACTTTATTCAGTTCATCTTCACCGTCATACCACACCGTGAGTGTCCCCTGAACGCTTGCAGCATTAGACGACTGAGGTGCTCACGAGTGGACAAATAGCTTTCTCTGCTGCATAAGTGTCATCGTCTCCTCTCTCTTCTCAACCCCTTTCCAACCCTTTCTCCTGTGTGTTTCCTCCCTCCCTACCCACTCTCGCCGTCAGTGTGTCACTGATTGTCACTGGTACAACATTAATTCAACTCAAAGCCTATTTTGGGTGTAGAAACTTTACGAGATTAGACTGCAAGAGATTTAGTTTGGTCTTGTTTTAAGTGTTCCGGTGTGGTTTTCGTGTGGTGAGTACCTTACTATTTATCATTTGTATATATTTTATGTTAGCTATGCGTCACAAGTCAGTCTAGGTTGCAGAAAGGGCATTGTGAAACTATGTTGATTTGATAAGGATGGGGTGTGGTGGTGCTTCTGGGGATGGCACTGGGCCACTTGGTTCTGACCTCGATTGGTGAGAGAAACCGACTGCGGCGAAAGCGATGGACTTGTGTGTCCCCAATACTGAACGATGATGTCTGATGTGCATATCTATGCTCTTTTCAATGAATTCTGTTGATGTGCAGCTGTGCTCTTTAGCCATGGTATATAGCACCAGCAGGTTCATACATACACACACGGATGCATTACACGACACAAAACATCTGGCATCCATAATTAATTCGAGATACTGTATCATTGTTTTGCAACTGAAAGTGCACCACATGCCAGTATATACCACCCCCCCCCCCCCCCCCCCTCTCTCTCTCTTGAGTGGTTTTGGGGAGGCTCACTTGTGCTGGTGCTGATGATCCAGTTCATGAGAGTACCAAGTCTGAAGCTGTCCACGTTCCTCCTGCTAGCTCTCCTGGAGCTGTTACGAGTTCTCTTGGTTAAGTTTTTTTTATTCCCACCACCACAAACACAACACCAAACTCCTTTCTTGTACACACACAACATGTGGAGTTAAGTTAATATCTTATATCCCTGGTGTGTTCCCTTTTCGTCTTCAGGTGTTTTGTTCCTCGTCCATTTTCAAGCAGAACGTGATGATTGCTGTTGCCACAAAGAAAGCGGTGAATCCAGTTAGGACACAAGAACTCAAGAGACGCACTATCTTAAAACGTGGCTTCTCC